>VVHJ01039215.1:0-13535 GCA_015107715.1 Tylochromis polylepis | reverse complement strand
AAATACAGTAGTCAAAATAAAAAAATAACAGTAAATTCAGACATGTGAGGTTGTGCTGAAAAGAATGATACCAAACAAGGCGAGGTAAACCGTTTTTAAAGGTGAAATGTAGAGGTCAAATCACAAGTAGTCAAAAATTGTTATACCCTGGAGCCCAGAGGTTAAACTTTTTTTTTTAAATGTTTGACCTCAGGTAATCACATGATAGAATGGGGATAGGTCTCACAATGGGTTCACACGAAACCTTGGCTGATTGAGACCCACACCCATTTTCACACCTGGACTCGTGTGATTAGGTAGAGGATCAGCAGGGGGTCCATGACCCTCCTGGGAGACACTCTCACAAGGCTTTAAATTCTGGGACTCTCCACCATTTGCTCTTAGAACTGAAGAAGCTTCTCGGATGAGAGGTGAAACGTTTTCAAGAAACTTACAGAAGTCCAGACGCTTTTCTTTCCAAGCTCCTTAGACTACCATGACCTGGATGACTGAGAACCTTCACAGACATTTTTTTTAAAGTAACGCAATAGTTACTTTTCCTAGTAATTAGTTACTTTTATAATATTGTAACTCAGTTACTAACTCAGTTACTTTTTTGAAGAAGTAACTAGTAACTATAACATAATTACTTTTCCAAAGTAACTTGCCCAACACTGATTATTCCATCAAGCTCTCAACACCACTGGCTGAAATGCAGCCGTGACAGAGCCTACACTGTGTTTTACAGATTTCACACTGTTGTACCTCTCTCCTGACCTTGTCCCTACAAATTTTAAAAAAAATTTGTGAACCAAGAAATGTCAAATTTGGATTCATCACTCCATCAAACCTGCTGCAACGGGGTTTCAGTCCAGTTCTTGCGTAGTTTGGCGTACCTCTGCCCTTTCTCCCTGTTTTACTTCCTTGGACGCAAAATGTAAAGAAACGAGGGCTGACTCAAGACTTTAGCACAGCACTGTATACACATATATACATATTTGTGTCAGACCACACCCACTAAAATCCCTCAAACAATTTCTTTGTCCTCTGGTCATTGTTGGTACATCGGCAGTGCGAGTTTCCCAACAGATTATGCTGTGCGGAAGCAAACTCGGTGCAGAAATGTGATATTCAAACAAATACGAACATGTTTTATGTAATTACTCCTTCTGATTCATGTAGATCAAAGTATAGCTAAATTCAGCACCTAAACACCTGTGTTTCCAGAGTGGCTGACATACCAGAGATACTGATATGCTCCCTGAAAACTAATGGTGTGGATTACCAGTGATGACTCATTCACATGCACTGTAAACAGCTATTTCTTCACTCTATGGGGTCAGCCAGCTAGCTGTCAGCCAATCAGGACTCCTCCCTCCACAGAACAGAATAAACCCCGAGGAGGCTTCCACTCCGCAAGCACGCTCATGCAAAGCCTTCAAACTGAGCAGAGAAGCAGCATGAAAACAATGAGACGCCTTTTCCTCTGCGCGCTGGCCTTCCTGTCAGCAGCTCAGGCTGTGAGGACTTTTTTTTTTTTAATCTGTTTTTATTTTTTATCAGCTACAATTTCATATTAATCTTCTTTCACGAGGCTTTATTTAATTTTTCAAAATGTTTTCAGGGCCTGCTGGATGAAAGAAGAAGGCGTGAGTTAGCTTTTTCCCCCCACTCCTCCTCTTCCTCGTCTTCGTTCTCCTCGTCCTCTCAGCGTTCAGGTGAGAAGCTTTCGTTCATCCCCCTGAGCACCAAGTATCTCATTTACTTTTGCAGCAAATAAGCAAAGCTGTATTTATGCAGCACACTTCATTCCAGGTGGAAACACAAAGTGCTGCGCGCAGCTCCTATGATTACCTACAATACTGTGCAAAAGTCTTGAGCCACCTGTATTTATTTGTATTTTGCTAGCTTGAAAGTCAATATTTGATGTGACTTTGCGTGTTCCTCAGCACAGCCTGTACTCTCTCAGGCAGCTTTCTTGTAATTTCTTTAAGCGGGCTTCAGGAATACTTCTCCAGGCTTAATGTAGGAGATTCAACGCTCTCGTGTGGATGTTGGCTGCCCTCTGTTTCATTCCCTGCCAAGATGATCCCACGCTGCTTCAGTAATGTTGCAGTCTGGGTTCTGTGGGAGGCCAATCCATGACTGTATGACGTGAAGAATGTGAATGTAGGTCAGTGGCTTAACGAACAAAAGCATTTATCTGAACATCGTCAGGTACAAGGACTGGACTGAAAATGAGTGAAACAGCAGCCATTGTCCAAAGATAAACTTTGGAGAACTCTTGCTCGAGACCACTTTAAAATAACTATAATAAAGTCTGGCTCCTTGGAAGCAAAACATAAAGAAATGATAGGTGGCTTGAGACTTTTGCACAGTATTGTATGTAAACAGATGAATTCATAAAATAATTAAGAAAAGCAATCATTGATAAAAACAGTAGGATGTTTAAAAGAAAGCGTGAGCCCCTCCCATCAAAAAATAAACAAACCAAAATAAATTAAAATTACAACTGATAAAAACACACGGCAGCAGAAATAACACAAAACAATCATTTGACCCATAAATAGAGTACTGAAAGGTGAGTCACCTAATGTGAGTCACCAGGTCGTTCCTGCGGTTTGGAGCATAAAGCAGCTTCACCTGTATTCACCTGGGAATAACCAGACAGCTGGTTCACTGCTTACTCATGTGTCAGAGAGACATTAACATCCAGGTCACGCACTGAGTCAGGTTAGGGTAAGGGTCCAGCCCAGGGTTACTAATCCTGGGCTGGACTCCCTTTTTGCCTTCAGAACTTCCTCAATTCTTGCTGACAAAGAGTCAACAAAGCGCTGGAAACATTCCTCAGAGATTTTGGTCCATGTTGACATGATAGCATCGTGATGCAAATTTCCCGTTCCACCACATCCCAAACTTTATCTACTGGATTGAGATCAGGTGACTGAGGAGGATGTTTGAGTACAGGGAACTCGGGGTTTGAGACGATCTGGGGATTGGGATGTGGTGACTTATCCCCCTGGAAGCAGTCGTTATAAGGTTATAAAGGGATGGACATGGTCAGGTAGGCTGTGGCATTTAAAGCATGTTCAGGTTCACTGAGAAACTGCTGTGATTGGCTGATTAGATATTTCTTATCAAAGAGAGGTTGAACAGATGTAGCTAATGAACTGGCCGGTGAATTTTATTGCCTTACCTTGTGTTATATGAGCTATCATTATCCAGCCACAGTTCATCACCATTATGTTATAAATAATAAACTATGTGTCGATGCGGGTCTCGAAAGTGTCCTCAGCTTTCGTCTTATTTTGTAGGTGAGATCTGTCTCAACGGCGGCACCTCTGTCCCAGCGCTGATTTCTGGTGCACACCTGTTCTGTCTCTGCGCTGATGGCTTTCAAGGCACACGCTGTGAAACAGGTGAGCAGCTCAACAGCAACCCAAACGTCACTGATAGTTTTCAGATTTTTTTTTAATCGCCCTCACATATCGTGCTGTTACTTTAGTAAAAGCGAGTCACTGCTACGAGGGCGTGGGACTGTTCTACAAAGGCACGGCATCTAAAACAGTCAGCGGACAGACGTGTTTGGAGTGGGACGAGGAGACCAGGAGGCAGCACCTGCCTTTGGACATCAACGCAGGGAAGCACAACTTCTGCAGGTCTGAGTTTGGATCTGTGAAGTTTCCGATTCCTTTTGCAACATGTTGGATGATTGGAAGGAAAAAAGCAAAAACAGTGTTTCCCACTAATCAGCTGGGCTCCTTCACATTTTTAACTGAGCATAACAACCACACCGCTTTATCTTCAGCTGTGGAAAATAAAACACAGTTTTAGCGGTCCGGCTCTTTTAATTCAGGCCTTCATTCTCATCTTTAATCTAATAATCTAAGCACCAAACATTACAGTTCATGTTACGGATTCCAGTTTTGTGACTAACTAGTTTTTATATGCCGGTGTCAGCAATCAGAGAGAGAGCTCGTTTCAAACCCGTCAGTGTTAGCAGAGACGTTTAGAAAATGTTTTCGGGCCTTTCCACCATTTATACTCCATCTGCATGTTTTTTATTTGAAATCCTGTGAGCTGCACTGTTTGTTTACTTGGATGGATGGGATGTTTTTATTTATCTTTTATTCAGAAATCTTCACTACAGACGCCGTCCATGGTGTTATGTTTGGAAAAACCTGCAGCTGGAGTGGGAGTACTGTGATATGCCACTTTGCAATTTCAAGCCAGGTAAGCGTGTTCTCTGATGGGACTGTTATCAAAGTCAGTGAAGCATTTTTCATTGACGGTGCATCAGCCACTGGAATAAAAGGACCCAAATGCAGGAGACCAGGAGGGAGAATAAAAGCCCAGTATCCACAGTGGATTCAAAGTATGGATTTCTTTCCAAATGCAGATGAAAGTTTAACTGAATTTTGGAAAACTGGCAAAAGGAAATGCTAAATAATCTCTTATTTTGTTTAGAAGGGCGTAAAGATATATTTTAGTGGTCTCACTCTGCTCCTGTGCTGGAGACTTTGAGACTTACAGTATATAAAAAAAATCTCCTAATTATTGAGTCCATGTTTGGTTTCATTGCTGTGAAGCTTTTCCTGATTGGATTTTTAAATAACAACCCATAGTTTAAAGGGTTAAATGTTCTTGAAAAATCAGGTCTTTCTTTCTTATAGTTACACCTGCGGCTTCACCTGTCTCCACCCAGCCAGAGCCAGGTGAGTCCTTACTAACGCCTGTGAATCCCAGTTCTTGCTTCTCTCAGCCACACTTTTCAACTTGATTTCTTTATCCAGTTGCAGAGATGACGACATGTGGCCAGCGCACCAGAAGAAAGCAGCTGAAGATCGTTGGCGGAACAGTTGCCACTGTGGAATCCCACCCGTGGATCGCTGCCATATTTTGGCGTACTAAATCCAGAGAGAAAGTTTTCCGCTGCGGGGGCAGTCTGATCTCCGCCTGCTGGGTCCTCACAGCTGCCCACTGCTTCCCTGACGGGTAAGAAGCGAGATCACTTACAGGAAACGCAGCAGGTGCTGAGAAATAGCTGCGACTGGACTCGTTTTGTGAATTTGGGTTTCAGGAATAACGCCAAAGCGGAGCGCTTCACCGTCATCCTGGGGAAAAATGCCCTGAATGAGAGCAACCCGACCGAGGAGCAAAAATTCAGGGTGGAAAAAATCTTCATCCACGAAGGTTTTGATAACAACGAGGGGAACTTCAACAATGATATTGGTGCGAACACACGAATTAAATCACAAAAATCTTTTGAAACTAAGTTTTTAATCGAGCAGAGCGTTACTCCAGCCTCGCTGTTTAAGCTGCTTTTGCCTGCACACAGTTGCTATGCATCTACAAGCTGCTTTGCAACCCACTTCCACCCCGGCTGCTGTTCTGTGCTGAGTTTTACTGTCAGGTCCCAAAACGGTCAATCCACCAAATATAAGTTACGACACTTAGAAATAACACTTGTCTTTGGACTATAGTTTAAAATATGGAAAGATTATTATATTCATAGCACACCTCCTGTGTTTTTTTTTTTATTTCTTTTTCTCAAAAATCTTTAAAAGAAGGTTGAGATTTTAGTCTGTTTGCCTCTATAAACAATCAGTTAACAAAAACTCAAGAAAAAGATGCTTGTCCTTTTTTTGAAACTTGGTTTAGGGGTTAATGTCTTAAAATAATATCTGGCTGCTTAACCCCGAGGCTGATAGTGCTTCAGGTCATTTCCCTTTAAAAGGGAGTTCTTCCTCCCTACTCTCAGCAAATGCTGCTCAGATCGTGTGATCACTGGGATTTTGTCTTTGATATTTATAAGTGTCTCAGATTGCGTAGTGATTAACAGTTTGATTCCTGCCTGAGACATAAATTCCCTTTGGGGTTGTGTCAGGAAGAGCATCTGGTGTGAAAACGCTGTTAAATCAAACATGTGGAGCACTTTGGTGACCCCTTGTGGCTTTATTCACTTTACTATGTAAAGGCTCGGAAACTAAGAAGAATGTTAAACTAACATCCAACATTAGATGGAATTTAGGATCAAGTTACCTGAAAAATTCAGCCATCCTGCAGTAAGATTTAAGAACTCTCTTGAATTTGAGACGCCTCGTTCATAAAGCTGTAATTCAATCAAAGCTGTGATTGTTGTTAATTGTCTTGCAGCCCTGGTGAAGCTGAAGACCAAACTTGGTAAATGTGCTAAGGAGAGCGACACGGTGAGGACGGTCTGCCTACCGCCACCTCATCAGAGCCTCCAGCCAGGGTTCACCTGTGACATCGCTGGATACGGGAAAGAAAGTCACGGTGAGAGGAGACTCCTCTGAGCATCGTTGTTAGATCTCACGGAAAAAGATGTATATCAAGTATGTCTACATTAAAACATTCCACTTGTAAGTGAAAGCTGAAGCAAATCGATGAGGATTAACTACTTGCAGATTTACGTGTTTGATCCAATAATAACATTTGTGCTGTTTCAAGTTGAGCTGATCTGTCCGCAGAACATTTGCACACCGGCTACAAAGTTGGGAATCACTGACACACTCTGAACTTTGCGCTCATTTTTCTTTTGTTGTGGGAATATTATTGGAAGCCCTACAAAGACAAATCACCAGCTATCAGTGTAGCAAAACAAGTGAAGGAGAGACTCCCAAAAAACGCATTTAAAACACCTACATCTCAAATTTGTGCAACCGCAGCACATAATTATGTTCACCCTTCAGGGGTTTAACACTCCTCTTCTCTCCAGCTTTGTGGTACAGGTCTCAGTACCTCAAAGAGGCTCAGGTGAACCTCCTCGCCGACGACGTGTGCCGGCAGAAGGATTATTATGATGACATGATTACCGATAACATGTTTTGTGCCGCTCGTCCCGACTGGAGTCAGGATGCCTGCGAGGTATTTGCACACGTCTGGTCTTGACTTTGATTTCAGAGGTCGGTTTGTCGGTTTCCTTTAGCGCTGCTTGTCTTTTCTTCCCCCGCAGGGAGACTCAGGAGGACCTCTGGTGTGCCAGGCCGGAAGCAGGCTTTTCCTCTTTGGAATAATCAGCTGGGGCGACGGCTGCGCCAAAGAGCTGCGTCCCGGTGTTTACACCAGAGTGACCAACTACAACAAATGGATAGAAGAGAAGACTCACCTGGGGTCCATCACCGCTGGAGCCATGTTTCCTCAGAAATGACCTTTGAGCCCCGCCCTCATCGCTGGTGAATATTTCAGGTTATGGTTGTGTACATAAACCTCATGTTTTGTTTCCACTGGTTCCTATACACATTTTTGTTGTTGGTGCTGTTTTTTATTGTTCTAGTGGTTGTATAGCAAAAATATGTTTATTATTCATATTAACAAATCCAAAGACAGGACGATAGCTGGCGGTAATTGTAACCTACGCCCTTGTATTTCAGCCTGAGATGTGGGAGTAAGCCACAGTATTAGAACAACATCAAAGCACGGAGTCCAGATGATCTGTGAAGCCTTCGACTGAATGTGGTTTTTTGTCCCACAGACGGTCAATCAGAAACACATTTGTTAAGCGCTGTAGCTGTGGTGTAGCTTTAACACAGCCAGCATTGAGATTTTCAGCAGCAAGACGGTGTAAATATGTAGCACTCCAGGCAGGTGGCCAGTCAGTCAGAGTACTGACACAGAGAGACAACCATTCACACTCGCAGTCCATTCAGAATCACCAAGAAACCTCACATGGACTGTGGGAGGAAGCCAGAGTAAATAGAATTTAAATCTAGGACTTTCTTGCAGTCGACAAGGCGATGGTGCTGACCACAACACTGGCCACACTATATGACACTTAATTTGTATGGTAACATCTTTCTGAAAATGTGGCCATTTAGCACGTGGCCAAAATCCAGCACTAACCTCGGAAAGATCACCTGCTGGATGTTAATTCAATTCAGTTTTATTTATACAGCGCCAAATCACAACAACAGTCGCCTCAAGGCGCTTTATATTGTAAGGTAAACCCTACAATAATGCATGCAGAGAAAAACCCAACAATCATATGACCCTCCCTATGAGCAAGCACTTTGGCAACAGTGGGAAGGAAAAACTCCCTTTTAACAGGAAGAAACCTCCGGCAGACCCAGGCTCAGGGAGGCCACCCCTGAGCCAATGTCTCTTGTGTTTAGTGCCATGTTAAGGCACTAAACACAAGAGACACTGAAAACACCTCATGAAAACCATCATTTAAGCCATACAACAGGAAAAGACTAAAAGTAACAAATATAAGAATTAAAAGACAAATTAAATATTAAGTGGTTTATGCTAACTTCTACATATTACAACACCACATGAACAACCTGCTGGTCATGCTCATCAATCTATTTTTCTTACTCCCAACACATCACGTTTAACAACCGGCTCTTTATTTATTTACCTGGTATATTCGTCCTCCGCAGAATTGCCAAGATGACCAGTAAGCAATGCCACTTGCTTCACTTGTCTGTGGTTTTAATGTTGTGGCTGACTGACGTGTCTCACGTAATAGTGCAAATAAACACTCCGAGTCTCCAAATGTGAAAACATGTCACTGTTTCACAAACACACGAGTAAGCAATGTGCTTCCGACTGAGTTGATGTTAGGAATAAAAAGAATATTCAACAAGTTCATTCTTATCTTAAAGACCAGTGTTTCCAGTGTTTTTTGCTGGTTTCATTGTGTTCCAGTCAGGTTTACTTTAGCTCAAAGTTAAACACCTTAGAAACCACTCCTGTGCTTCTGCTATTAAAGGGAGCGAGACAGTGACATTGTGCAGGACTTTTTTTGTGGAAACTTTAAAGACAATCTGCTGTGTTTAAATGAAATGCTGATGTCCTTATAAACAGAGTAATTTGTAATGCTGTGTGATGGTTATTGTGTCTGTATCTAGTCAGGTCCACACCTACTTATTCACTGGTTTCATTGTAGAAGTTAAGAAATCAAAACTATGTAGTCACACAGATACCAATGACAGATTGGGACACCATTGTTGGTGTGTTACCTGAGTTCATGAGATCATACCTGGAATAATTTTAACAAGGCTCTTCCAGCAGCTGAGACTTGTTAAAATTCATCAGGTGGAAAACCTTTAACTAAGGAATCTAAAATGCTTCGTTTACACTTCACTGCAGGCTACATCCATGTGTTATACTTTATATAGTTTATATTTCAAAGGTCTTGAGCTTTGTTCTACATGAGTCTGAAATAAGCAGGTGTGTCCAAACTTGTGACTGGTACTGTATCATCTTGAGACATATTTTTGTATTTTTATGGATTAGTCTGCAGATTTTCTTCAGACAATTTCTTCTTTAAAGGAAATAAACTTTATTTTACTGTTTTTCTAACATTATTCACTGGATATTATAGAACTTTGGGAATTTCCTCGTTGGTGCAAAAACACAACTTTCTGTCTGCCAATCTTTGAAGTTTTCATAGATTCAACCAAAGAAATTGGAACAAATTATGTGTTTTTCCAACAGACGGCTAGTAACAAAGTGCCTAAAGATGCTATTTAAAACTGGTTCTTTGGAGATGGTGAGGGAGTGCTACTCCTAGTCTGAAGTCTGATAAATGGGGAGTGTTGCAACAAGAAGGACATCGGCATAAAATCTTTGCCAAATCAAACATCTGGATTATCAAGAATGGGATTTCCAGACCTGATCGGTCAGGGCCCAAGTTAGCAACAACAACCTCTGGCACCAACAGGGTGCCAGTTGGTCGAAGACAAAGGAAGAGGAGAGGGGGATGGCATATTTGGAGCTAGTGAGAAAGAAAGGTAAGAACATGCTGGTAGCTATATTGTGTGTGCAAGAGGCTAGATAGAAGTAAGTAAGGGGAGGATTATAGGAAGCATGAAGATGCTAAGATTTGGGATCAGGAGAGATGAGATTCAAAGTTAATGTATCAGAGGGACAGCTAAGCTGAGCAGTTTGAAGACAAAGTCAGAGAGACAAGGCTGAGATGGTTTGTGCGGAGGAGGGGTGGTAGATATATTGGACAAAGGATGTTAAATACAGAGTTGTTAGGCAGGAGGAACAGAGGAAGACCACAGAGAAGACTCATGGATGTAGTGAAGGAGGACATGCAGAGGGTTGGTGTGACAGAGGAGGATGCTGGGTGTGACAGAAGCAGATGTTGCCCTTTGGTGACCCCTAAAATTAGCTGAAAGAAGAAGAAGAAAGATGATTCACTGAATGCTTGTACTGCTCATATTATCTGAATTTATGTTGGATTATATCGCTGTTATTTTCTGTTATACCTTTTAATATACTGTATTTAAGTATATTTGATATATTTTAATGTGACTTACCCACAGTGTACTCCATCTCTTGCTCCAGCTACTGCTGGGATAAGCTCCAGCCCTCCTACTACCCTGAAGTGGATAAACAGTTAAGAAAATGGAAGTCTCAAAATTAAACAGAGCCATGATTCAGGGAATATCCCGGACAAGCCCCCACTTGTCTTACAACCCCCTTGCTTGCAAAAAGTCTAGGGGACACATGGAGTGTAACATAAAGTATCGGCAATACAAACTATAAACTGAGCCTCCAAACAAACCTAACCGTGTGTCAAATGAATCTATTTTACGAATTTACAATTGAGTATTTATAATTATACTACACTATGTAAAATAAATAGGCGGGGGAAAAGGAAGCAAATTAAGGCCAGGGTCTCCAAGGCCAAAATAAGAAACAAATAAACCCACTCCTTAGAAAGTAAAGAAATACTAATTTCTAGGTTGGAACCAAAAAACACAAAATACAGATAAACTCAAGGAGAAAAATGAGTATAAACAAAAATGTCAGAGAGCCCCCCCCCACCCCCCACCGCCATCTAGCTTCCACTAACAAATAAAACACTTTACCAACAACACTTTATACTGGAGCTATATATGAAGTTCCACAAAGATCTGAATGCTGTTCAGCAGTGGCAATCAGGTGTGGGAAGCCTGGGACAGAAAGTGAGAAAGGAGCTCTCTTTCAATAAGAGGCCAAAACGTCAGTGAATGTAACCGATGGATTTTAATTTAAACTGAAACACTGGTTTGAATCAGAGCTCCCGTGGGTGGCATCGTGGTGCAGTGGCAACGATTTTACACTGGATGATCTTCTGCCACCCTTCCCATTTGATCTAGCTTTGAACTGGAATGAGAGTACACTGGTGTATGCCCCTCCTGTGGATGAATTAATGGATAGAAGTATAAAGTCGTTAAAGTTTATAGAATGAGTCTTCAGAAAGACACAGAAAATATGATAAAATATCATTTGAAAAAACTTCTTACTTCAGGACTTTTTAAAGTTTATACACACAGTGACCACAGGATGGCGCTACACACACAGCGATAAGACTGGCTGCAAAGCATGTAACACAGTACCACCTGCCTTCCTGTGTGTTATAATCAAATACATAGCTATGCATACACAAAAGAAGATCACTTTAACTTAAAGAACAGCCTCCAACTGTGTGCAGAGAAACTCAATACAAGGCAGCATTAAAACGACTCTTCTAATACATATCAATTATAGGACCCTTTGAAAAAAAGACTGTTAGTACAGATTTCCTTTTATAGAACAATAATCGTTTAATCATTTACTAAACTTTTTCCTGGTGTCCGCACTTCAGAAAGCACTAAATGTTCATGAGCCACACCTTATCAGTCATTCAAAGACTGCAACATCTGGGGCTCAAAGTGTCCCCGGAAACCTCTAACAGGCTCATTTGTTTTTTAGTTTTGTTTAGTTTTCACTTCCACCTAGATAGCAGACCTAACCTTCGCTTTTTTGAAGTCACTGAACTGAACCTTACAACTCTGCTTGTGCTGTTTTACAGACAGTTCAACAGATCCACACTTCTTTCAGATATTTTAGCTCTAGTTCTAAAGTTTTTATTAGTTTGCCCTTTAATTAGCACACATTTGTCTCTGTGCACTGCAGTGTTAGTTGGTAATAGTTGATAGGTTCTCTTAATATCTTAAATCCAGTAGTCCCACCAGTGGTGACCACCCCACAGTCTGTCTGTGGTAGAAAACTTAAGAAAAGACATGACAATTTAAATACTTAGTAACAAGTATTAAAGTAACAATGCTTTACATTACCACATTATAAAGAACATGATTTCAGTATTGCATTACTTTGGAATACTTTACCCCCAACACTGGTAAGTTGTATTTGCTGTGAAACACTAAACTGAACTTTCAGTTCTATGTAAAAGCAGTTTGGTAAAAGCCTTGGTCAGCTGTGATTAAAACGTTGATGGTTTGTATATATTAATCTAATCTAAATGCTGTTCTTGTTAATTTACAGTAAAGTTCTGTTAACTAGCTTTGGCAGCATTATGCTGTTTTTACAGCGTTATTTTTAATACAAACTTATTACAGCACTGTGCTGTAGAGGAATATAAGCTTTATAGCATAATACTGTCACTTTGTTCAACTGTCATAACAAATAATAGTGTATTACTGTACAGAATTTCCTGCATTTTGCAACCACTGTCAGGGTAAAGTTTACAGGAATAAAGGATTAAATGTTAAATCTCTTGGTTACCTGTCACTGCTTTTAAAAACAAAAAACACAGGATAACCCTGACTGACTCAATAACTAAATTAGTCACACAAATGTGTCTGCAGGAGTGCTCGAAGTCTTAACTGTCAAGTCAAGGTACCACCCTGCAGGTGAAAGCTGACCAAACAGGATTAATCAACTCTGGAGTCTCTGTCATGGCGGCCCTTTATGTGCTTCAACTTAACACATAAAAAATACAGCAAAACAAAAGCCAATGATCATCAATCAATCAAAAAAACAAACAAACCTGGTGACCAGTGATGGACATTATAGATTAGCTGTCAAATTAAATGCAGCCTGTTCGCACTAAATTCAAACAATGCACCATTTTTTCATTCGGCTCCCACCATCGGCACCAGATGAGGCCCAAGGCTGAAGCTGACGTGGATAACAAACCCTCCCTGATAACAAGTCTGTGCTTTGACTCTCTACCCCCTATCCTTCAAGGACACCTGTGCAGGCGGGAGGACTGTTGAACTTTCGCTTATCGAGTGGAAGGTCACTCTCTCACTCTGCACGCTGACACACACGTATACTGACTCACACTCACCCCCCAGGTACCCTCCAAACGCCTTCGATGCTTACTTCCACCGGATGTAGGAGGCGGGTCCTGAGTCTAGCACCACATAGGCCGCATATGACCTGATGGCTGCATCTACAATCTGGATCACTTCACACACCCCCCACCCCCCAACCCTGTTGCATGTCTCGTACTTTACATGGTGTCAGATGTGAAAGATTCATGTGCTTTTTGTGCTGAGGTGGTTTTTTTTGCTCTCCTCAAACTGACCTCCCATACTAGACCAGTTTGAGCAAATCTTTTTTCCCCTCTTGTCCCTGATGTTGTGTATTTCTCATCGTTCTTATCATTCTACCTCCTCCAGCCTGTCTCCCCAACGTGACGTTTGTGTATGTACATATGGTCGGAAGGGGTCCAGTTTCACTGCAAGTGTTTGCTTGTATGTGACAAATAAAGGTTTCAATCAATCAATCAATCAATCAATCAATCAATC
>VVHJ01039214.1:0-10838 GCA_015107715.1 Tylochromis polylepis | reverse complement strand
TTACCAAGCCAAACCTTTTGGAAAGCTCTAAGAACTCAGGAAAGCCACAGAAACATACTAATCAATACTTTCATTTCACCATTCTCAAGTCTTGCAGAAGGCGTCTCATACACGCTGGTGTCTCTCATACACAGACTAATGAGAACGAGCGAGAAGTGCAAGTGGGGTGGAGTGCAGGCTAGCACTTGGATGAGGTTAACTGAGACATCTGAGAACCCCCCAGAGTCCTTACTGGTCGTGCTTTGAATAATAAAGGCCAATATGCAGATATAGCTGTGTGCCAGGCGCAGAATGAACTAATGAGCACCTAAATGTATTCATGAATTCACTTTCAACACCACTCCCCTCCAAAAAGTAAAAAAATAAAACAACTTGTTACTGGCACCTAAAGTTTCACACTTATCTTTCTGTTAGGTTGATTGACATTTAAAATGTCATTTGGAATATAAAGCAAAGGTTCAAAGGTGAAAGGTAAACGTCAAGGCAATGTTATGGTAACAATGGGAAGTGTTGTGGCCGCCAACACAGCTGTTTAAGTGAACGTCCTCGCTGATGGGCTTCACAACAGTCTTAGTGTTTAATCAACATATGCATTCACTGACCTACCAGCCCTATCATTTCCTGAGTCATACAACTACTATTCATTTCAGGATACATACTCATGTTATTATTGCATCATTATTTGCCTCACCATAAACGGCACATAAGTGGTGCTGCAGCTGATCAGACAGGCAGTAACTTCGCTGACATTGCATCAGATGCATAATTCAACTTGTTTCTGCTTGCCTGAATGTATAAGCATTCTCTAACACAGCCAGAACCAGAAAATGTAAAATGTAATGTAAAGACACTGAAGCTAAAGTCCTTCTGACCACCAACCTATCCATAGGGTTTATGCACACACTGTGGCTATGAGACAAAGTCAAATGTGTGGACAAACACCTCTGCCAGTATTATATAAACTACCTCATGACTGTGTGCCCTGGCTACTCAGAGTGAAGGAAATAAGACTGTCACGTTTTTCCAAGAGTATTCAAGGAACCGTGATCATTGTGATATCATAACAGATGTGATGGCAGACGTGATCCCATTAAAAAACTGTGAGAAGGGTTATTTTCTCTGATGATGGAAAGCTTGGGCTTTAGTAGTAGTACTAATAATCAACACAATGTTGCTAAACCAAAGGGCTGGTTTAATGTAAAAATGGTCGAGTGTACCTTAAACGCTTATGATTATATAAAAGATGGACACAGCCACTGTGACATTATCCACTGAATTCTGGGCATTTTGAAACCTCAGATTTGGACCTCAAGAGTTCCAAATAAAGATGCATATATAAAGATTTTTTTTTCCCCAATGTGATTGAGTATTTCAATTTGCCCTTAGTATGACCAAACCAAACAATACTGTAGCATGCACTAGTTAGGTATAGAGACCAAAACCTTTTTTGTATCAAAGCAAAGATGTTTTTCATTGCTAATTGAACCATTCTAAACATGGAGTCTGAGGGTATTGACTTACATTTGTGGGCAGTGGCGGAACTGCAGTTATTAGTACTTCCATGTCGGCTTCATTGTTCAGACTTGTAAGTGAAATCTTTAATATATGAATTAGACATGATATAGACCATGGCCTGCTTTGTACCGCGCTGATAAGTGACCGATATCTAGAAAGCACCATCAACAGGAACAGGAAACAATACATAAAACAGAAGAGGACACAAACTCCTCTTAACCTGCTTTAACTCTGTCATCTCAGCCATGTTGGAGAGCTCACCTGTTAAAATGACATTACCTAATGCGTCTATTCATCCTACACTACTAGAGTCATTCTGACACAGTGAAACTCTGCAACAATACACTGAGAGCTTCTACAAAGGAGGCATCGCTAACCGCACTAACAGAATCACTACAGCGAGTACAGCTGCTGCTCCTTTTTCACAGCTGTAACATGAAAGCCTGTGAGACATCAAATAAAGCGCTCTTTGGCGCGAATACAAATAGGCCTGAGCTTCACTCTCCAGACTGGAAAACACACTTGAGATGCACGTAATGAGTTGTCTTATATCTCTGGTGAGGAAGACTACTGTCACTATCTGTGACAGTATTTATACAGCTAAATCTCCTGCAAAATGACTCATTATGGCTGATGCCTCCTAAAGGGAAAAACAAAACAAAACCCAAGAACAATGCTTTGAATATCAAAGCATTCAAAGCATCAAATCCCAATAATGTCTCACCAGTCTAGGTCAAGGTCAGGCACAGATTTCCATTTTGATCCACTCTGCATGTCTGCAAATCTTCGTGGCTGATCACTGGACTTTCTTACAGTGAGACAGTGAGCAGTGGACACACCACCATGCAGCTGGGGCTACATCAAGCAATTACAAACCAAACAAACAGAAGAGCCTTGATTTGATCAAACAATGGTACTTCAAGCTCTACAGACACTTAATGACCACAAATGATCGAAAATACAAAATGACAAGCTGCAGGGTCAAGTGGTAGTCATCTCCAACCAGCATAGAGCAGTCGCAGGGCTGCTTATTGTCACAGTCACAGAACGATGCAGAATGATGTTCAGGCCTTCATGTAAACCTGTTTAAGATTTATTAAAAACACTAATGGTAAAATACAAAGGAACACACACACAATACATATTTCTTTCTCCTCCCAGCCTTATGCAAGTAATTTCCCAGAGGGGCTGAAGGAGCTGGGAGCTGTTGACATGTCCTCCTTTTTAGTCACTGAGCTGTGTCTCTACTATGGTTCCACAGCGTGTTAAGAAAGGAGTTTAAGCCATCGGCACCTTCAGTACCTTCAGTGGGGGAAAAAAAGAAGTGTGCAGCAAGAAAAACAGAAGTAATACATGCAAACCCAATAATGAAATAAAATCTTTTGTAATCAAAGTATATCTGGAATATGCTTCTGAAAAAAACAACTCTTGGCAGTGCATTACTCATTTTTGGGGCAAATTTTTGTTTGTTTTTCTGGTGTCTTTACACATCACTTGACAAACACCAAAATGCAGCAATCACCTCTGCACATGCCCGGAGGAGAAAGTCAGCCATATTCCCATGTTTTGTTCAAACTGGAGAACCATTTAAAAAAACAAAAAAAAACAACCTTGTGCTATGTTTCCAACTTCTATTCCTTTAATTCAGTGCTCATAAGGCTGCATAAAAAAACAAAAACAAACACTAAATAAGCCCAAAAGAGGGAAGCTGAACTGCTCAGGAACCATACTCGCAATACATCTGCACTGCTGTGACAGAGCCTCCGGCCAGTTCAGCTGAAGTTACTTTAGTTACTATCCCTGTGGGGATTTAAGTCATCATACCATCGACCAATCCAAACAGAAACTGGTTTTCTCTCCACTGAGTAAACACCATGCCTCACTAGACTGATTGTTTAGGCTGGGGTTAAAAAGGAAGTCAGAGATGACTCTGCAACTATTTGTGTGTCATTCAGGTGCTCGCCGATTGTTTTTCCAAGGTGTACCACTGAATGAGTCTCTTCATTTGGAAGTTATCCTTCAAGCGACTTAAAGAATTCAGGCCCGTCCCTCATAAAGAGTGAGTAAATGTACATAAAAGACAAATACACCTTGTCCAGGCAAGCTGAGTGGTTCCCTGCTGTATGAGATAAGATCTCAAAACAAGCTCAAAACAAGCTGGTACTACAGTCATACCTGAGTGCAGGCAGGTCAAAATTACACCAGAAGCCCCTAAATATGTCTAGAAATCCCAGTCTATATGTAAATTAAAGCTGTTAGCTACAAAGTCCGTTGCTCTGTAGCTCAAAGTTTGTTGCTTGCAGACATTCTCAGCTCTGGTTGAGTAGCTATATTTCCCACCTCATTATTTGTCAATGCAAAGTGTTCTGCGCTCCAATTGGAAGCTACATCAGTCACACTTGTCAAAACTGGGAGAAGTTTAACTCTGAACTCATTGCCATTACTACAAGTGGCCTAATTTCATCCACTTCCGTGTCTCTTTACCTTTCCTATCCAATGAGACACTGGATAGTAAAGCCCCCACCCCAAAGCAAAAAGAAAAAAGAAAAGAAAAGGAAGATGATCGCTTAGTAAATTAATATCAATAGGCATATTTATATTTAAGTGTAAATAATTGGAATCTTTTAATGTTCTTAATGATCTTAAAATGATATAGTTCAGATACTGTTCATCGAGCACAGAGAATCAGATCGCCAGTGAAGCTGCTAAACAGACAGTGAGGTCCTGTCTCATCAATACTGTGGTGAGGCAAATGTGCCCTGCTGAGCACTGTTTGTTGCAGCTATATTATTAACCACAGGACAAAGTTCATATTTAGTCAGCTTATCCTTTAAATTACATTTTCTAAAGCAAATTTAATTTATAACATCTTCGCGAAAAGGCTGTAGAGCCTCATATTTGAGAGGCTACAAGCAGTGAAATTTAGCCTTTCAATTCCACAAATGATGACTTCAAACTCACACTTGTTCATTTTGAGGATTCATCTTCTGCTGGCTATCTCATCAATAAATAATTACAGCTTGTGGCTCACAGAGGGATACCTGTGATCACATGAGACATGCCAGTGTGTAACTGGGCTAAAAAGCCCTCCACAGTAACCCTGAAAGAGGTGCTCTAATTTTCTGGTTTGCACAGTTAAATTCTTGACAAATGTCTTATGTCTGGTGTAAGGCCACATCATGTTCTGCTAAGTGCACGACACAAATAAGTGGCACACCACAGCAACGTTGCGTTTCGGTGCAGCTTCCAGCTCGAGGGTGCAAAAGCGCTTAAAATTCAGCGCAACAAACTGCAGAGTAACCCAGCCTCCTTATGTGAGCAATTCGCTGAACATCAATAAAACACAGTCAGAAAGCACGTGCGGGGAGCTCCATCTGCATTGCACAACAACACAAGGTTTACTTGCCCCTATGTAACACTACGGCGACTGCCCTGAGACCAGACAGGAACACACTGTGAATGCGAGGATTTCAAAAGAAAAAAAAAAAAAAGTTTCACTTACCCACAAAAAAAGAAAAAGAGCGCTCGTGCGTACTCGAGCCCCCTTTAAGCGTTCCAGTCAAACGGATTGAGAGGGTTGTCCCGCTCGGACGCGCGGTGCCCGTTTGATTCACTCTCTTTGCAGCCTATTGTTCACAGACAGGCACCTCCACGGGCTTCTGCGCTAGGTGTGTGGCTGGATCGGCGGCTGACCCGAGATGTGTCCCGTGTTTTGAACCATCGTTTCCGGAAAGCACGGGCGGACCAGCCTACACTAGCCTCTTTTTGTTTACAGTGCAGCCACAGAGTAGTGAAGACACCCAGCGGCAGATCGCGCACGCACACACAAACACACACACACCGCCCTGCAGCTGACTGCTGCTGCAGCACTGCAATGAGAACACAGCGGCAGAAGCAGCAGCAAAGGGGGCTGACCACAAACACATTTGACACACTCTGACTGCTGTGTAGCACGTCGACAGCACGCCGAGCACCCCACTAACTTTTTGTTATTCGACGAGGAATGAAAGCACGGGTCCTAAGATCCGCCCTGTTCCCGCAGCATGGTCAGTCGGTGCCGATGGCTGTGGAAAACTCCTAGACAGTCGCTACTGGTCACTACTCACTGCGACCTGCAGTTTCAAAAAAAGCAGCACAACTCCTGGTATGCGTTACAGAATAAAGTGTCATGTGTGTCCCGAATTAGATTACAGGTTTTATAACCACAGATGTGGAATCTTCCATAATTATCCATCCTTTTAATACTGGACGGTGTCTACAGTAGTGTAATTAGCGCCTCTGCTGGCCATCCTGCTTCGTTTCCCCAGAAACAAAATTCCAGGGAAGGTCTGACTAATTAGTGGAGATAAGAGAAGCACTCAGTGAAACAGTCTAATTGCTGACCCCCACTTTGTTACCAGCATCCTGTCGCCAAAACACTCAATTTCTTCTCATTTCTTTGGCTGAATCTATGAAATAAATGCCACTCTACTACTAAGACCACTTCTGATGAGGCTTCAGTGAACAGCAGGTGATCAGCTGAAGGACTGGCTGCATCTTTCAGGCTCTGTGTCAGTTGTTTGTTTGTTTGTTTTTTACAGATGTTTTTCCCATTTCTTAAGGATATGGTTTTCAGATACTGTTCATCTGTTATAAAGGGTTTTTTTTTTAGGCTTGCCACTTCTTCTTTTTGTCCAGTTTCCTCAATTTTTTTTAAAGACACACTGTATAGAATGGTAAAATATGCCAGGTTTTCAGCTAATAGCCTGTTGGAAATGAACCTGTTTATGCAAACATACTATTCATGCTTGTTAAACTGTGTTATCTTTGGCATTTTTCTGCGATTCAAATAAAGAAATGGGAACAAATGATATGAATCTTTAGGCACTTTGCCACTAGTAGCAATGATACAATTTAAAAATGGGTCTATGCTAAGTTGTCTGCTATGTGTAGACACCTCACTGGTTCATCTACTGAGTCTTATGCCTTTTGTATACTTTTATGATTCCGAGGTCAGTGTTAAGTGGATTAACAAACAACAGTAACAACAGCTCGGTCTGAAGAACTACTGCTCAAGACAGCATTAAAGACAAGTCTGGCTCCTTGGAAGCAAAATATTAAAAAATGAGTGGGCTCGGGACTTTTGAAAAGTATACTGTAAAGACTTTCTAAACAATTCAGTTAGGAAAATATACAATTGAGTGCAATTCATTTATAACTGCTACACTTTTACTTTTTGTTCATAATGTAGCTGTAGATGTAAATAGTAGGGGTGAAGTACTAGATAGTGTAGTATTAAAAATTAGTCCTAATATTTTGTTAAAAAAATTATATGGAGCATCTTATGAGGCATAAAATTCACATATGGCATAAGCACTCTTAGATTTTACTATTTCTTTTTAATGTTTTCCCTACGGGCAGCTACATTACACATTATACTGCATCACGCGCCATCTCTCTCCTCCTCCACGGCCCATCTGACCTCCTTCCTGTTGAGACCCAAGGTGTTTATGAGCTTAGCATCTCTATATAATGCAGACTTTGAAAAGGTTTATTAAATGAAACACTTTACAGTTGCTTCCTATGTGCACCCAGTGATCCCCCTAGTCACAGATAACGCCAAAATCAATATATCTAATTATGTGCACTGCTGACAGGGCAAAGTGGAGCCTTCCATCTAATTGCTATCAGGGTTTTTGCTGCAGTGGATCCATCATGTCCTCTAAGACACATCTAAGCTGATGTAAGTCTTCATTTAATAGCAATACTCGTAGGGAAATGCACAAGGGTACAACTCAGCAGAAAACAGTGGTTCAGAATTTTGCGTTTATCATTTTGCTCGCTTTTGTCTTTTTGTCGTTGTACCTCCATAGGAAACACTAACAGGCAGCCTTTTTTAGAGCGTTTAAAACCAGCCCCACTATAAGATAACATATTATTTATTTTGGTCAGGTTTGTGAAAATGTGTGGACCCAAAAGCAGACAAATTAAGTTATTTATTGAGGCTGATTAACTTTTGGGAGAAACAAATAACTAAACAAGTTACAAGGACCACAGGAAACAAATAAGCACACTAGATAGTACAATATGACAAAGAACAGATGCAAATTGAGGGTTTAAATACACAAGAGCTAACAAGGAAAGAGGAAACAGGTGTGGAACTAAACACAGCTGAAACTAATCAAGGATAGCAAGAATAGGGAAGTAAAATGAGGAACAAGATGCAAGCAACGACTGCCAACAAAATAAAACAGGAAGTAACACAACAAAAGCCTAACACAGAGACAGGGACTTAACAAGAAGACACACAGGGAAGCAGGGCAAAGTGAAACTCAAGGAGTTAAAACAAAAACAGAAACTAGACTGCAAAAGGTAGCAAAACTAAAACTTAGAAACCAAAAGACTACATTGACAAACTGATCAAAAAGAAACCAGCTAAGAAATATCTGCTACATGAAGAGAATGCACTTGAAACACTTTAAACACAATACGAAAATGCAGAACTTAAGCAAAAACCTGGGGTCCATAACATAGACTGGGGAAAAACACAGGGAACAAATTAAAAAATACATCATGTTAACAATTCATAAATAATCTTTATTTACTCCTGTCTTTGCAGTTGTGATGCAGACTGTGCATGTGGCTGCATAGTCTGCTGAGTGTCACACTACACAAACACAAAAAGCATTCACAGATACAGTGCTTGGTGAACTTTAACCAGTAAGAGTTTATCTTAAAACTGTCACACATTTGCTATTGGTTATATCAAACAAGTACGCTCCACAGCAAAGAGGAACATTTTTGGATGATGTGATGCTGGCTTATGAATTAAACTTGCATATGTATAATTTTTCAGTCTAATACCAAATACTGTACATACAGTATGCTGTATGCATGCTGTACACCCTATTTTACACAGTCAAAGAGGTAAGTCTGAATGTAAGAACATCTATTTTTGAAGAATCAGTGCTTCCATACCTTCGATTACATGATCATAAAAAAAGCTGTGGTGAGTCTCCTGCTCCTAGACACTGAGCAGGTGCCTGAGCTCACTGAGCTAGCTGGTTCAGACATGGCTCCATATGAGAGCATGGAATTCACTGTATGTGACAGAAAATAACATTTAACCAGGCAAAAATACATTTGCTCCTTTCTCTAAAAAACCCAGTATGATGACACACGATTGGCTCATATTTAAAAGAGAAAGTGAAACTTTTGCACATCCCTCATTCAAGTGAGACATCAAAGTCAAACACACGTTTGAGTAGGACTTTAAATATTTATTGTGGAGTCAGGAGAATCTCGAGTCGAGACACCTCGCTGAATCTGAAATGTGTCAGTCTGATGAATGAATGTTTAGTTTACTGCAGTCTGCAGTAGGAATCTGTGTGATGTAGTTTGGCATCAGGAGGTACGATTTCAAACGAGTGCTGGCGCCAACTTCACACTTTCATTTCATTATCATCAATAAAATTCTACATGAAGACACTCCACCAGGCATAACTCTGTGATGGGTCACTTAAAGTCATCTATTTCTGCTAATTACCTACTAATAAATTAACACACGGTACAAACATCACCTCTGTGTTTGTCTTCACACATCACTGGATATGTCCGAGTTGTGTGACAGCAGCGATGGATCACCGAGAAGACAAACATGGTAACACACTGCACACCGCGATGCCTGAGGACTGACTACAGTCTCTCAAGATCTGCACGGCATAATTGATGATTGTGATTTAAACATCCACATCAAGCATGAAGATGGATTACAGCAGATTAACAACATGCAGGCCTGGGTGGACGTCAGTCATTCTTTGGGAATACAATCCTTATGATGGACTTTCTGGGGTGTATCCCCATCTCTCACCAGTGTCAGCTCAGAAGCGTTCTAGACAAGTGGTGAATATTTTGCAATGGATAGGACAGCTAAATATTCTCACTCTCAGAAATATTCCCAGTGTTAACTGAGCTCATGTGTAGAAGAGTCATATGTCCTGAATTTGCAAAATCTCAAATACATAAACTGTATTTGCAGTCTGCACATACTAGAAATTTAGGCATTACATTTGACCAGGCTCTTAGTTTTGATAAAGATATTTTAATAGCCTGCTTTTTTTTTTCCACTTAGGAAATTTTGCTCGCCTCAGTTGAATGTTGTCCAAATCAGAATTAGAGATGATCATTTATGCCTTTGTTTTCACACAGTCAGACTATTGTAAGTCACTAGTGTAAGGAATTTCTGGACTGCTTACCAATGGCTTACTAGGTCCTCTAAGTGTTCTCATCTGACACCTTTTTTGTCATCTTTGCACATCCGTTCCCATGAAGTTCAGACTTCAGTTTAACATCTTGGTGATCACTTTCAGGGTTCTGAATGGTCAAATACCTGCTTACACTATGGCAAACTCTTAGGCCCACATCTAACATGCAGGTCATTGAAGTCTTCTGACCAAAACCAGTTGTTGTGCCCCATTCTAGGCTGAAAACTAAAGGAGAAAGTGTGTGTGATGATGGTGTTTCTAAAATATAGGATGCACTACCATTACGTTTGAGATCTGTGGACTCTGCTGAAACTTTTAAAGAGCAGCTCAAGCTTTATTTGCATAGGCTCACTTTCAACTAGTGGTTATTACTGTTTCCTTTTAATATTTGTGTTTTTAATTTGTCGATTGTGGTTGTGCAGCACTTTGTGATCCTCATCTAGAAAAGTGCTATAAAAATACTTCCCACTATAAATGTGAAAGTCCCACTACAATACATAAGCTTAATGTGTAGTTAATAATCCATACAGTGGCTTGCAAAAGTATTTGGCCCCCTTGAACTTTTCCACATTTTGTCACATTACAGCCACAAACATGAATCAATTTTATTGGAATTCCATGTGAAAGACCAATACAAAGTGGTGTACATGTGAGAAGTGGAACTGCAAAGTGGGGTGTGCATAATTATTCAGCCCCCTTCGGTCTGAGTGCAGTCAGTTGCCCATAGACATTGCCTGATGAGTGCTAATGACTAAATAGAGTGCACCTGTGTGTAATCTAATGTCAGTACAAATACTGCTGCTCTGTGACACCTCAGAGGTTGTCTAAGAGAATATTGGGAGCAACAACACCATGAAGTCCAAAGAACATACCAGACAGGTCAGGGATAAAGTTATTGAGAGATTTAAAGCAGGCTTAGGCCACAAAAAGATTTCCCAAGCCTTGAACATCCCACGGAGCACTGTTCAAGCCATCATTCAGAAATGGAAGGAGTATGGCACAACTGTAAACCTACCCAGACAAGGCATCCACCTAAACTCACAGGCCGAACAAGGAGAGCGCTGATCAGAAATGCAGCCA
>VVHJ01039211.1:25041-35738 GCA_015107715.1 Tylochromis polylepis | reverse complement strand
CATTGAGTCTCTGCTCCTTTATTGACCCCCTCAGAGCTTCTTTCACAAGACCTGCAGGCTGCTACAGAAGATGAACAAGATTACGAGGCTCTTGTTGAGGGCAACCTGTTTTATAAACTCTATAGTGTTTGTTTTTCTTGTTTTGTTTTTTGACAGACTGATAGTAGGAAAGTGTCTAAAGATACAATTTAAAAAGGTTTCTTTTCTTCGTTGTTATGTGTGGGCATATCTTTGGTTCCTTTCTTTAGCTGTGTGCCTTTTTTATACGTTTATGATTCATAGGTCTTTGTGAATTGGCTTAACAAACAAACAAAACAAAATAATTTTTATTTCTTTGTAAATGGTTAGTTCCAAGGACAGGGATGAAAATGAGTGAAAAAGCAGCCAATGACTAGAAGCACTGAAAGATCTTCAGACAGCCTGGAACGATTGCTGAAGCCCACTTTAAAAAAAAAAAAAACAAAAAAAAAAACAAGATGTCTGAATCTTTGGAAACAAAATATAAAGAAAACAGAGGGGTAGCCTGAGATGTTTGCAAAGTACTGTACCTATAAATCATATTTTTGAATGTTAATGAATTGAATGTAAAGTCTATACCCCAAGGAGGGTTTTTTGGGGTTTTTTTTCCTTCAAATTTGCTCATCACCTTCAGGTTATCAGAAACTTGGCTATTGAGTCTTATTGATTCCGGCTGCCTCGGGCTAAAAATGTGACGCAAGCCTGCCTTCATGTTGGAGCTGGAGAATTACTCAATCAGAGAATTACTCAATGAGACTCAATACAAGTGTCAACTTCTTTGTCAGCGCTTTGTTCACCTACGCTGCATTCTTCGTCATTTCTTCCAAGAATGGTGAAATCGTTGCAGTGCTACAACATGTTTCTGTGAGTGACACAGACTTAAGGACTTTGTTTGCTTTTGTAGGTTAGAGGAAGGACGATACCTGATTGCACATAAATCAGGGGAACCATTTGTGACCATCCTCAAAGCAACGCATGGAAAAGGGAATCGGGGGGGATACGACCTGCATCAGGTCCACAGCTCTGTTCCACAACCCCCGGCCTATGGCTTTGTGCCTTGGATACCTGTTGATCCAGCTGTGGTCCTGCCCTTCCACCAGCAACATGACCGGGTCCCCTGCACCTTTCCACCAACACCCATTATGAAGGTTTGTATTCATGTTTTCATTACAGTTACCCTGTTAATACGAAGCATTGTAGGGAAAAAAAAATCTCCACAACAACAGACATGTGGCCCAGGTAAATAAGAGCAACAAGAGGAAAGGTTGCTATGTTTATATTAATGTCTAGGAAGTCCCCACCCCCACCCCAGAGAATTTATAAAAGCAAAAATAACTTAGGCTCTTTTCTAACAAGTTGAACCAGAATGTGCTGCATATTTGCTACTGGCAAAGCCTAAAACTAACAGCACAGACAAATACTGAGAAGAGTTATTGGCTTTTCTGGTTTAGACTCTGAGGCATTCATTGGAGGCCTGTCTGAAATTTAACATGGCAAACAGCTGAACGCTTTTCTTTTTTTTACTTAACAGCTTTTTGTAAAACAAGTTTTCAGCCAAGCATTTGAACTTTCAGCACTTAGTCCTTCTGAAAATGACAAATAAACATATTCTCTTATTGTCCTTTTCTATCCTACCAGACAACCAATGGAAGCAACAAGAAGACGCGCAAGCAGAAGAAACGTGCAGCTAAGCGTAACACGTATATAAAAAAGCTAATTCAAAACTCGATTTAAGATCCCTCTGTTAATGTCTTGTCACATAACTTCATGATTTGGGTTAAGAGAGCCGGAGGAGGAGCTGCACATCTATGTCTAAGGAAATAAAAGCAAAGTCCTCAAATTATATATGTGGATCCTGATGCACTTTTACTCTATACAATCTGTAATTTTGTTCGAATGTATGTTTGTATATAAATTTTATACTTTTTGTGTGAAAAAGAATTAATAAACTGAGAGTGTGATCGTCTGTAATGTTTGGCTGTTTTTAACAGCTCGACTGTGGGAAGTTGGGATCAGATACACCTAGAAAATCGCCTGAAGGCACAAGGCTTCAGTCACTTTGAATAGTGTGTGTGGGGGAAAACTTGGCTCTAAAACTCTGAGCTGCTGACTTGTAGCAGATTAGGGTGGAGTCATGAGTGCATGGAAAGAGGGAGGGAATCTGACAGGGGAAGTCGAGTGGGAAGCCTTTTCATATCTCTGAAAAGTTGAGCCTCCACACCCAATCCATTTAAACATCACCAAGGCAAATCTGTGCATCGTCTCAGCTTTTACAGCTCGGGTAAGTGTGCTGAAATTTTGTCAACTGTTTGTTAATGGAGTAAAAGGAAGTATAGTTCAGTTTGCACTGCATGAAGGTTTAAGGAGTTTTAAGAAGAAGGCATTTTGCATTCACGAATCATGACATATGACTTGAATTTTCACAGTTTGTATAAACGAGTCTCGCTTCTGTTTCTAAGTTTCAGTTAAGTTTTAATCCTTCAGGTTCCCAAACCATTTCCCAAACTCAATTGCCTTATAACACAAGTACAGAAGCATATTTTCCAGGGTGTGTCACTTTGGTGTTTCTAATGTGTCTGCGTCTGACATCTTTTACTAGAAGCTACTCTGAATATGGCAAAGCAGTCAAAAGGAAATAACCAGTCGTTAAAAACGAATAAATTCCTCTGCAGTGACTCGGCTGTCTAAAAAGCAACAACTTGATTTAACTTCTCTGCCTTTGAAAGACCTTGCTTTACCTTCTCAAACGATTACATCTGCAGTCAAAATAAACACGGTCTTGTGCAAGTCGGTGATAGGATTATAGCGAGATTTGATTACGAGACTGGATTTTTTATTTTTTTTCCCACAACAGTGAAAATGGCTATGGTATCAGAGTTTCTGGGACAGCTGTCTCTCAACATTGGGGTAAAGTTCTACTTTCTCTTCTTTTCTTTTCTTTTCTTTTCTTTGTTATGGAAACTCCTGTTTTATCATTTACTTGATACATGCATACTGCATGTTTAACTTCTCCACTGGCAGCCTGCCACATTTAGTTTTAAGGTTGAGTTTTGTTTCAGTCACATGCTAAAAGATGTTCTCTGGGAAACTGACATTAGCTGAACTCGTGCACTAAACCTGACCTTTTGTGTGTCACCAGTTTCCTAATGGATGTTAAGAGGTTAACAACAAAACAGTTATTTTACTTCTTGCTTTGAATTCTCAGGGTCAGGATCCTTTGTTCCCCACTGTGGTACCTGCTGTTGACTTTGACCCTGATAAAGATGCTGCCAGAATAGAGACCGCTATCAAAACCAAAGGCAAGATGCAATACAGTTTGTCTCTCTCTCTCTCCAAAAAAGAAAAAGAAATGGTGCTTGGTTCTGCAAATTCTTGCAACAGATGAGTAACTGGTATTTGTGAGTCAGCCTCGTGGCTTAAAATGTTTGGACCACATTGGGAAAACCTCCATGTCCGCGCCCCAGTGCTGGCAGAGCGTGTCCTGGCTGCTGACTGAGAGCTACTGGCACTCTTAATAGCCCACCATTGTGCTGTGGTGAAGAATGTGTTCAGAGTGGAAAAATGTTTTTCTGCAAATAAGAATAGGAGGGAATTACACCTTATGACCATGTTGTGTTTAAAACTTTTACTCATGTCCATCTCCTCTTCTTCTTTTAAAAGAATGTTGTAGGGATTTACTGATTGTGTCTTTCTTTTGTGATCATAACCTAATCAGATTTATTTGTATTGTTAATAAATTCCTTCCTTCCATTACTAATATATTTTAGTAAAGTAGTACTGCATTTGTGTAATTAATGTGTACAAATCATGTATAATCAGGTGTGGATGAGCAGACCATCATTGATGTCCTAACAAAGCGGACGTATGCACAAAGGAGAGAGATTGCATTTGCGTATGAAAGGAGGGCAAAGAAGGTACAGCAGGCCTAGACTCCTTCATGGCTTTAAAGCGCCATTCTGTGTCTCTTCAACAATATGTCAGACATTAAGTATGATCTGGTAATGCTGTTATATTTTATATAGGACATGATCTCAGCCCTGAAGGGTGCCTTGTCTGGCTCACTGGAAACTGTAATCCTTGGACTAATGAAGAGCACGGCACAGTTTGATGCCTCAGAGATCAGGGGATCCATCAAGGTAAAGTGTGTGTTTGTTTTTTTTTCTCAGGGAGATTTTGTGGAAGGGCAACACTGCCCTCTGCTGGAAACAAAAAAAACAGTAGTCTTGTTTCTTCAGATGGCTTTAGTTTAAAATTCTCCTTTTTTTCAGGGCTTAGGAACTGATGAAGAAACACTGATTGAGATTTTGTGCTCACGCAGTAATGACGAGCTGGTAGAAATCAAGAAGGTCTACACGGAATGTAAGTACACTTTGAAATACTTTGTAATATCCTGTGTAAAGTTTTGATTACAATTGAGGTTGCTTGCTTTCCATTTACTGTGCATTGTTCTTGTTGTATTACCTATGCACTCTCTACCAGAAGAATCCTATCATATGTCTTAATCAGTCATAAATCAATCAGTTATGTGACTGCTCTAAGACGGCTAAATCCCTAACGTGAAAATCTAATTTTTATAGTGTTCAAGAAGGAACTGGAAAAAGACGTGGCTGGAGATACTTCTGGAAACTTCGCTAAGTTACTATTGGCTCTCGTGCAGGTGAAACATAGTTGCATCATTCCTTAAGATCTACATACATATAGGGGACAAATTAAAGTACTGGACTTCTGGTGGCAGTGTTATTCTGTGGGGGACATTGTCCTGGCTTGTTGTCCCCTTGAGAAGAATGGTCACTGCAAATTGAGTAATTATTTTTCTGCTATGATGAAACAGTTCTATCCCGATGGAAGTGGCATCTTCCAGAATGACAGTGCCCAATCCAGTGAGCCGCAGAGGTCACTTAATAGTGTGATTAGTATGAAAGAGATATTTTTTAGTAGTAGTGTCAACTACCAGACAACGACAAAGTTGAACACCTGAGATTTTTAAAACAGAGTGTGGATGTATATATTAAAGAAGTGTACATATTCCAGCATACAGTGCACGCAAACACTCGTCCACACATAATTACATCCATGCAGCTATTTGGTGCCAAATATAAACTATAAAAATGACTTTTCAGTTGCTTGTGAAAATGACCTGAATGTTGTTTATTTTGGTGCAGACCAGGAGAGCTGAACCGTCCTCTATTACAGATTATGAAAAGATTGATGAAGATGCCAGAGTAAGTTGTTTGCCTTTGAATTAAACTGGTTTTTGTTTGGGTCTTATCCTCCTTTAAAAAAACTGAGAGTTCTGAAACATGTCATCTGTAGAATAACAGAATAATTAATATAGAATAATTAGACACGAATGAAGTTTTTTAGTTGTCCCTGAACGCCTCTTATCTGTGCCACACACTAAATTGTGGCAGTGTTTAAGGATATTTCTTCATGCCTAGGCTCTCTATGATGCTGGAATAAAAATTAAAGGGACTGATGTGGCGACCTGGATCTCCATTATGTCTGAGAGAAGTGTACCCCACCTCCAAAAAGGTGCTCCATCCTTTTTTCTGAAGGCACTATTAATACATGTGGATTTGTGATCCTCTGTAGTAAGTTAAGTGAAATGGACCCATTACACCACTCAAAGAGTTTTTTCTGCTGTGTCTTAGTGTTTCAGAAGTACAAGAGTTACAGCCCCTACGACATGGAGGAGAGCATTGTGAAGGAAGTTAAAGGAGACTTGCAAAGATCCTTCCTGGTGCTAGGTACGCTTTAACAATACATTTAGATTATGAATGAATGACAACTCCCAGTTTTGTTTTAAGAATCCCTTCCAAAGTGATAAGAAACATATTTGTCAAATGTAAGATGTACTCCCGTTAATATTTGTTGTTCTTTTTATTTGTTCCAGTTCAGTGCTTTGAAAACAAACAGCTGTACTTTGCCAAAAGACTCAATGAAGCCATGAAGGTACTCGCAGTACTGTTCTTTTCCTTTTTCTTGAGATGTGGCTATTTTGAGGGCTAGACTGTGTTTTTTTTTAATCCAGCAGATGTAAGAAATACATCTGCTTGTGAAAGTGCAATTTAGCTGCAGGAACACAGAGAATCCAAAGTTGGCAAAAGTTATCTTACAACAGTGTTGCATCAGCTGCTGGAGTTAAGTTTAGAGCGTGTGCAACTTAAATGCTGACTTGTGCTCGTTTCCTCAGAGTAAAGGAGCCAAAGAGAAGGTGGTGACCAGAATTATTGTGTCACGCTGTGAGGTGGACCTGAAAAAGATCTGCTCTGAATACAAGTCCTGCTTTGGGCAGTCTCTGCAACAGACTATTATGGTAAGTGAATATTCTAACCTGCCTCTGGTCTATGAGTGATTTACAAGTAAAGCTTGTTCTGTCATGCAGCATGTCTGACTTGCTGTGTCTTTTCCTTCTCCAGGAACATACCAAGGGAGACTACCAGAAGGTACTGCTCGGCCTCTGTGGACCACAGCAATGAAAAGAGTCATCAGATGCAAAAGAGCCTCTTTATCCACAACTGGAAAGCTGCGCTTTGAATATCAGCTGGAGCCGACCTCTGCGACCAAAACTCATCTCACGTTTTTTTTGGACATGCATTTGAATGCAACATTTAAGGAGAAATGTTTTTATCTGCTTTGGGGTTTTTTTTTCATACATGAAGAATCTGTGTCACAGTTTGTCTGTTATACCAAAACTGAAATAAAGTTGCTTTTTTGAATATTTCTCATTTTCTTGCCTCCCATTATTGTTTCATGTGGATGTTTACATAAATCGCCACCAGAGGGCGATATAGTAACATTAAAAGTAGCTGCAGAAAGCTCTGCCCCTCTGTCTTGGGGCCTTACGTTGCCTATAACTGCTGAAGGAATGCAGATATGTTGTTTGTTTGTTTTTAATTATATATATGATAAAATACTTTTTAACAGCAACATTTTTACCTACCATCATTATCCTTATTCTTAATTATTAGGCATTTTAAATATGTGAAAGTAAACGAAAATGACAAAAAACATTGTCTGCATAAGAAATGAAAATACATTTCCAAGCTATAAATAACAAAAAATACTGTATACATTTTCTTCACATTCAGACATTCTATGGCAAACCTCATTTGCAAACATAAAGATACCACGACCATAAAAACATTAATGTACAGTGTGAACAGTGCTGCGTGTTTTCAGATAAAGAATTATAAGAAATGAGCTTCAGTTTCTACTATGAGATTCCATCAAGATGATTTAATCATTAGTGTGTTTTTCTGTGTTTGTTTGGTGCTAATATTTTAATTGAAAATGTTAATTTTACCTCCGGCCAAAATGATTTGCATACCACTAAACAAGTGTCTATACAACGTGTTTCTGCTGTTTAGTTTGTGGTCTCTCAGGATGAAATAACCACCACAGTGTTGTCAAGGCATTTCTACTGAAGTATAAGAAAAAAAAATAGCCCCAAAAGGCAAGTTCAGTACTGCTGAACACAGTGATGAGGAAAGCATCGGAAGGAAAGTGCAATAATCTTGTGAAAATAAAGCGGCGTGCTGTGGCTCAAATATGATAGAAGCCCATCTATTACTGTGGGAGAAATCGCCTGATAAAATAATGCTTCTGTCAAATATTTTCAGTGGTTGAATGGCTGAGAAGAGAAACGGCTTCAAATTTTAACAAGGCATCAGATTTATGGTCATTTTGTAATAATATTGATGAGAACATTAGCCCTTTGTGATGGTTTGTGTTTATGAGCAATAAAAAAATAAAATATAGCATAAAGTAAGATAAAACAGTATTTCTCAAAGGAGTGAGTGAGATTTATGCACGCATACAGTGACAGATTAATCTCTGCATCATAAAGGGAAAAGTACCACCATATTTTTCACTTTTTTTATATGGATGTACAACATGCTGTTCTGTTCAAGGCCAGCCCGTAGGGACCTCCAGCAAACCCAAGGGGAACTCTCTTCTCAATTGAAACGATGCAATTTACTGTCCCAAACACTGGCACTTCATCATTCAGGAGACTTTAACCCCATGAATGTCAAACAGAGCATGCTGGGAAGGAGATGGAATACCTCACATTACCATAACAACTAGAGCCAAATGACAAGCACTCTGAAGTCTAAAAGGTGAAGAATAATACCATATAATCACCTAATAACATCTGAATAGGAGAAGAGAGTTTGGAATACTTTATATTTAGGAAAAAGCTGTGTGAGGAGGGTTTTTTGTTTTTGTCAGTAAGATACTGATATGGATCCTGTCAGGCACCTGTATCTTGGTGTTTTTAAAGGTCACACAAAAATCCTTTTCTTCTTCTCCCTTCAAACACTTTTGTTAGTTTGATCGAATATGTGGAAAAAGCCCTGCACCCGCCCATCCACCCCACACCCCCACCTGAGAGAAATGGCCCGGGCAATCGCTTTAGGCATCCAGCGGCATTAAAGTTTCACAGTACAGCTGTATAGCTGCTGCTGGCCCGCCAGACACACCAACTGCACACCGGGAAGGTATTAGTTTGTGCTTTTTATTAATTAATTGCATTAAACAGAACTTACAGTGTAAGGGACCAACAGCTTCTTCACGCTTGCCTTCACTCCTCTCTCCTTGACACATCTGAACCTGGCTTAGTATTTTTGTGCAGAGCACCAAAGGGTGTTTAATTATAGAGTAGGGGGCCACCAGGGTCTGATTTTAATTGTGTGCATCTGTGTGTGCGTTTGCGTGTGTCTGCACGTTTGCCTGCAGCTCTATAGGTCGCGGGCATACTTTAAATCAGAACTCCTACAGGCTAAGCTGGAAGATCGGGCTCCCTCAACACATCCACAGAGCCGTGAGAGCCCGAGTTTGATTAATATTTTCTTAATTATCATTATTTAATTCAGCAAAACCACAGCTTCTTCAGTGAAAGCGCGGCCTTTGTCTCTGTGATGCCGAATATCCTGGCTCATTAAGGGCACGCAGAGATCCTGTATATGGTAAATAAGAGGCTGTGTCTTATGCTGCTGCCCCAGGGAGAGTTGGCACCACTCTGAAGGACATCTCCTTCTAAAGAATGGCGCTCTGCTGATGTTTCTCAGCTCAGACCGTAGAGCCGGATCCTCTGCCTCTGGCATCGTCAGGCCTGCTTCCTTTTATGAGGCTCAAACTGAGACAACAGCACAGGCAGATGAGCGCTGTGCACTCGTCATGCCATCAGGCTGCTTCCTTTGTACAGCCGACTGGTGATTGAAACAACATAAGAGAACAGAATAAGGCCTGTCTCCTCTCGGGTTTTGGCTCCAGTCAGACCATCTACAGACACGAAAGACATATGGAGAAGTTTATAAAAGAGCTTTGTGTACATGCACTGCATTTTATGTCTTTGAAGAGTTCAGCTTCTGTCATTTTGAGAAGCCAAAAAATAATCTTAATAAGGTTAAACTTGAAGCAAACTGTGATGCTGCCGCTTCAGTTCAGCATGTTAGATACAGTAACTACTTGTAAAGTAGAAAAAAATATTTCTTTCTTAATAATTACGTCGTGTATCAATTATGTGTGGTACAAGTCACAATCTAGTTTGTTAAAAAGCTCGCCCCGAGGGATAACTGGTATTTCACATACTGTGGTTTATTAGATCAGCAGTGTTTGATGCTGGACTGTATGCTGAGTTTTCTCTTTGCTTGAAGCTTTCTCTCTGTTGCTATGTGCTGAAAGGATCAAAATACCCGGTGGCTGGTTAACCTGCACGCTGTATATTCATACCCTCCCATCCCAGGTTGGCCCAAGGAGACGCCCGTCATTCCTCTGCCTGTCCTGCCACTCCCTGGTCTGCCAAGAATGCAGCAAGAAATTTTCTGACAAAGAGCGCTCCTTGCCTAGAGTGTTGTTAACCGCCTGATTCGATCACCTCTTTGACAAAGATAATGCACGTGCAAGCTCCTGTTTTATATCATGAATTGCACAAGATCCGTGTAAAAATACGGTTTAATCATTTGATGAGGCTGGGTGGCCTCAAGCCAGATGCACTAATGATAATTTTCTGTGAAGTGGTTGTAATAGTCTGGCCCGGGCTTCAGCATCTCTTCCGTTGTTTGCACATGCCACTGGATCAGTTTGTGTGTACTTTGCAGCAATGATAATAATATACCAAGAACTGCAAGGAGGAGGACAGTCTTTATCAGGGTGGCATATTAATGTTTATTTACACCGTGGCTAATAAGATGTGTGCTTCCGCAGTTAGGTGAGACAGAATGATGGTGGGTAATTAAACTGCTTTGCTTTAGATTCATCCATTATCCATACTCAAGCTTGCATACATAATGTAATAATGTAAAATAAGGCCTGTTGCAGCGGTGGGCGAGGTGACCATTCTGAGGTGTTTTCATCCCGCAAGCATGGTGTAAATCAATACGGTGTGTCACCGCAGTCAAAATGTATAAAGATCCGTGTGATAAATTTTCGGAATTGTCAAATATCTATTCAGCGGTGAGTGAGATACGACCCTTTACATAATGCGGCTTTGCAAGAGCACAAACACACTGACAAGACTCATTTGTGTTTCAACATTTGGCTTTCAACTTTCTAACCTGCTGGAGGTTTGGGACTGACTGAGGGGGTCTCTAATCCATATTGTCATGATGCTTAATCCCATCTGCTGAAGGCAAGTCCTGTCTTTAATGTCCTTGTCAGACTGGCCGCTGGACCCC
>VVHJ01039211.1:0-12395 GCA_015107715.1 Tylochromis polylepis | reverse complement strand
CACAACAAGCCCCCCCCCCCCCCCCGCCTTTTTTTATTTTAATTCATTTTTATTTTTTTAGATTTTACTCTTCTGTGATAAGTTTTTGACACGACGTGACAAACGCTGTTTGGGAGCCTAAATGTCTGTAAACTCACTGAATTTGCATGCTGTGCTTGTGTTGGTAGGTTGTTATAAAACACTTCACATGAGATCAAATTATTATTTCTTTTTTTTTTTTTTTCCTTCTTGTTTTGCCAAAAATTCCCATTCGTGACAGAAGTTTTTCTTGAGTTTGCGGAAAGTCGTCGAACGAAAACAGCCAACTGTGAGCAAAGTAGCGGGAATGAGTGACAAGAGGCAGGCTAATGATAAGGTTTATAAGTTTTGATAGTTTTTACGGCCTGCGAGTGGAGCTGAGGCACATCACTGAGATGTGCTCTTGAGCTGCACAGAGAACAATGTGCCTTTGAGACACTCTCACTGCACAGAAGCAGCCTCGTCCTTCCGCCTCTTGCTGCATATACTTTATAGCCGACAATAAACCATTTTAGTGCAAAATAAATTGGGATCGTATTGAAATGCTGGCGCTATATATGTCATCGAAGACATACAGTTATTTTTTAGCAAAGCTGGAGCATAGTTTATCATCATGTGAGTGCTGCGATGGGTCTGTTCCACATCATTGGCTTCTTTTGCTTAGTTAGATTGTGAAGGTCAGAGTTCTCAAGCCTTTTATGGCTGTTTAACTTCGGAGAATTATCACATGGGCAGGATTTGGCTGATATATGCTGCGCAGGCCTACCTCAGCATAGTGTCATATACATTTATCCATTTTAAGTTAAAAGATCTAGTGACATTATTTGGACCATATCATCAAGGGGGAAATGGATAGAGGCCTGACCTTGCACTGAAACATTTGCATAGATGTCTTTATTTGGCAAAAGAGATTTAAATATGGTACATAAAAATCTGGTATCCCACAAATGATCATGTCTTATCATGTGTGTGCTCTCATTTCCCAGTGCAAAACAAGAATCAGTCATCTAATTTTAGCTGTAAGTGTAACCGATTGCTTGAATTGCTTTGAAGGGAAATTAACTGTTTACCACTGCAAATATATTTTATAGTTGCTTAAGTCTGTGCATCAAATTCACGTTGATTTTAAAGCAGCATTAACATTCAAATCATATTCAAATCCTAATCGTCTGCCTAGCCTGTCCGCGGTCGGTGTTAAAAGAACATCTTTGTCGACATTTCCTAATTCAAAACTTAGATTAACAAGAGCTCTGGAAAAACATATTTGAATACTGACATTTTGTGGTTACATCTGTTTGGCTTTAATTGGTGTGTTGAGTTTTAAAACTTTGCAAACATAATTAACGGCCCCGGCAAATGAGAAGAGCATTAGCACAAGGCACAATCACAAAATTACCATAAAGAAAAAAAAAGATTTTTAAGGTTTCCTAAATGAAAGCTTGAAAGGAGAAGCCTTCTCCCCCTGAAACACCAAGGTGACATTTTATTTCCAACTGTTAATTGATGTTCTGCTGATTAAAGCACATTTTATGCAGAAGACCAGAGGGCTCTATTTCTGGAAGCTATCAGTTCGCAGGCATGGATTGCAACAGAGTTACAAGGCTGGGCTGAACCTCATATCTTTTTTTATTTTTCAGTTGCATCATGGATCCAGTTTCTTCTGGGAAAGCTGCAGATAAAAGTGCAAATTAAAAAGACAAGAAAGTATAATTAGTGTTTGGAATAAATCCTGTATTGTGTGAACGCCGATACTAATACTGTCGTTCTTACAAAAGAGTGACAGTATTAATATCTTTAAAAAGACCTGTACTTGTATTATATAGTACTCTGTTGTACAGCACTGTGTATTTGTGGTATTCTTTATAGTCCGGATGCTATTGTATTGTAAAACTGATGATATTATTTCACTTACAAACAGCCCGTGTCATTAATCACTGCACAATATTTGTTAGAGCAAAGCAGACTAATAATTCAAAACTGCAGCTTATTTATGGAAGTGAACAATTGATAAAATGCCAGGAAGACTGTAATCTTTTACAGCACTTCTTACAAAAACCTCTTTGTCAGAATAATCAACACAATCTGCATAATTTACATTACTTACTTAGATACATGAGCGAGCCCGAGCTTAGAGTAAAGAAGTTTGTTTTCTCGTGTTTGTGCCTATTAGCCACAAATTAATTAATCTACCATCCAAAACCCAATTAAGCCACAAGCTATATTAATACATCGCCCATTACACAGCGTGCAGAGGAAGTACCGAAGAAGCGCTATTATTTTCACAAACATAATCACATTTTGCTGCAGCAGTTGCGCCCACTGTTTTGTAATGTATTCAGAAGCCAGCAAGAGCTGTTCGGGTAGAGGAGACAAACCTGAGCAGGGAGATGGATTTTAGGTGCAAGCGACTGATTTATTTTCTGCCACTAGGGGGAGAGGTGCTCCTCGCAGGCCTCACCATGGAGAGCAATAATATCCAGCTATAAAGTACTGATGAGGCAGCTCAGTGAATACTTATGAAGAGTCCTGAATTAGATTCACTCTCACAACCTTGGTCATCTTATTCAAAATGCCCTCGGTCTGGTTTATAGCCCATGTATAACGACACACCCCAAAAGCACCAATCATATAATTACCAGTGTCTCAAACTTGAGCATTCATTCAGCGTGGGTTCCTTCAGCCTTTTTTAGACCCTCTCTATCCATCAATGATGTGAAAAACTCCAGCTCCTCCATTTAATATTGTTTGTTTTGTTGTTTGTCAACACAACAGAGGAGATGTGGTTTTCTAAAGCTCGGTGTTAAAGAGGCACCCCGAAGAAGAATACACACAGGGTTGCCATGGAGCCCATTGATGTGCAAATGTTTTCATTTAAATATTTTTAAGAGGATCAGCTCAGATTACGCCAAAGTTTGACAGAGATAATTCGATGGCTTGTGTAGCAGCTTTGTTTGTGGAGACCATCATTCAGGGCACGTCAGACCACCTTCACAAACCACATAGCCTTTTTAATGAAGTTTACTTTGAGGAAAAGGCCAAAGCTAGTAGCTTTTCTTCATGCGGGGCTATATTAGGGAAATCTCCTCAGTCCCTATTAATGATTAGATTAGTGTTTTTAAAAAGCTTATATTTGCGCTTATGCAGCCATGAGAGGCTTAGTGAATGTTAACAGGGTGACTGTATCGTTGCGATTTCTGGATAAACAAAAAGTTGCACTTAACATATTCTGTTTTGTAAAAAGCAAAAATACCAACAAGCTGGTACAGAAGCATCAAGCAGATATATTCGCTCTTTTTTCCTTGTATTACAGATAAATACACCATGGAGACCCCCCAGTATTTGGGACAAGAGAGAAGAGCTTAAATATTTATGCCTAAGCCTCTGGAGGCCCACTATTAGTAGTAAAATGTTTTACTTTCTGGGGCTGTCACTCTGCATTGGCTCCCATTAACAACAGGGCTGACAGGGACCTCTGGGTCAAACACTTTGAGGCAACAAAGGGTCCTGATGAAATCACTCAGTGAGACCCAAATTACTTCTGTGTCATTGCTGAACAATATTTTCTCCCCAAAGCATTCCTCCTTCTGTTAACGCCATGACCCCTTCCACTGCATATGGAAAGGATTGTTTGTCTATAACACTGGGGGATGGAGATGAGGAGAAGTTCATGGACAATGTTCCCGGCTGTGTTAGCCCCCCCTACAAGCAGCGAGACTCTCCTCCCTCTGTTTTGTTGCGCTTTGTGAAAAAAGTTGATAAAAACAGGTTGTAAATGGAGATGGGCAGTTGGAAATGAACATGTTGGGGTGGAGCAGTGAAGCGGGAAATCCAAATATACAAGACCTCAAAGAATATCTGGCAAAAGCAGAGAGGGAAGCTTCCGGGACGCTGTGTTTGGCACAGTGGAATTCAAACAAGCGTTTGGGAAAACTGCTTCACAACAAATGCTGAAATTTCAGAAAGTGCTTTTGTGAGAGGGAATTTCTAGAATTTGTGAGCCGGTTTAGTTGTTTCGGTCAAATATTTCTGCCACTAATATCTAAACATAAACATGTTGTATTGTTACACTCTATGCTGCAAAAATTAAAATTCACCATATTTGACTAGCCTGACCTAATAAAGTACACTTAAAGTTGCCAAGTACTTCAAGACACGCACAAATATAAACCTAAGATTAATGATTGACACTTGCCTGCAGAAAGCCATACAATAATGGTAAGAGTGGCACAATTGGATGAGCTCAAACAGTATCCGAAAGGCCTGGAAAGGAATGAGCAGGCAGGGAAGCTTCAAATCCCCTCTCAATCCTAAGTGGGTGGTCCTTTCACTGTGGGTAACTGTGCAGTCGCCAGGCATCCACACTAAGGTTTTGAGGAGGGGGGACTGGCTTTCCAGACGCAACATTCACCGTCCCAGGCCCATACATCCACAGAATTAGATTCATGCTACACTGACTTTATTTAAGCTAAGAGTCCTGGCAGTGGCAGCATTAAATGACAGCCAGTTCTCTGGGTCTTTTCTCTGGATTAAAGGATGATTCAGGAGTGGAAGGCAGAATGGCTTAAGAAAAAAATCATTCAAGGAGAAAGGAGTCCATAGTTTATCGGAAGAAAGTAACTGAGACTTGCAGACATTGCCAGATTCCATTGAACACCGCGGACATGTGTGAAGATTGACAGAGAGATATGCTGCGGCCCTTCCGCACCCCACCCTGTCAGTGCAAAAATACACACATACAAACACACACACTTACACATCATTCGGTTTCATTTATTTAGCTTAAAAGATTTCAACATGAAAAGTGAAATTCTCCTGATGTAAAGATATTAAATGTAAATTGTAACTTTTGCATGCGTTGCACTTGCATCTAGTTATATGATACCAAACTTATACCTGCTTGCTATTCTTATTCCTCTAAAGGCTGTAGTGTTGTTATTTGCTCTTGAAAATCAACAACAACAAAAAAAATTGTCATGTTAGAAAAAAATCTTTGGTAATCTTTACCAAAACCTGTGGCGGAAGTTTTAATAACTTGTAAACGTTCAAATGATTTCCTTTTGTTTAAACACATGTTTACATTGTCTCAGGAACCACTTTTACTCTAACAGCCAATATTTGGGTGCCACCCATGCATGGGAATGAAAAGCGGCCATGCAGCCTCCAAAGCCAAGCACATAAGAACTGTTTAAGTTGGCCCCACAAGTCATACATTTCAATGATTTCAAAGAGACCTCCAATTAAAAGCTACAAACATGTCTTTGGAATGCGAACTAACACAATTAAAAGTGCTTCATGAGTGTATTAGAGGAATAAGTTGTGAATTAGCACTTCGAATACACAAGGCTGTTTTCATTCCCAAACTCTTTCACTCATTCAAGAAGCAGAGGGAAAGAGGTCTTTTTGAAGTCAGTCACTTCTCTTTCTTTTCTCTCTCTCTCTCTCCCTCTCTCTCGCTCTCTCCCCGGGCAAAAGAAGATTGAGTCAGCCTAATCTGCTCCTTGTATATTTGAATGTCTTCTGCAAAGAGCTCATCCTGGCCGCTTGATAAAGGCCCAGGTGCAGAGACAGTGGCCGTGCCTAACTTTGTCTCTGTGGGGGCTGTAAATCACAGTGAGAAGCCCACCCTTTGAAGACGCAAGCTCGCTTTCTCCACTGATTTGTGGCCAGAAGGACAAGGCCTTTACCCGAGCCCTGCACAATGCACTCGCCAAAACCAGAGAGGATGTCAGAAGGAGGCAAACTGATAACTTGCTGATATGCTCGAGGGCTCTCAATCAAGCAGCACAACACACACTTCACGTAGTAAGAAGCAGGGCTCCTGACTGCCAAAGGTCAAGTGGAAGGAGACTTGGGTGACACCATGAGGACTTAGTTAGAAAATCATATGCAAACAAAAATGTTAACAAGTATTGACAAGTGCTGAGGGCAGCAGTCTTTTGGTAACGAAAGAACTTCAATAAAGAGTGAAACATAAGGCAAAGCTAGGAATCTGGTGTGACCGTAGCTCTTTATAATTACTTGACATGCTCAGAAAGTGAATCATAAATAAGGCATATAATTCATTCACTGCTGCAGCGTCCATATACAGCACCAATCATTCTGCATTGAGTTATTTCCCACAATTTGCTCATCAAACTAGCTAAGAACAAGCTACAGTTGCAAAAGAAAGCTGTTCCAAAGGCTGACACGTTGCGAAATGTAATTTTCATAGTAGCCCAGTCTACAGTGTAAATCACCTTTAAATACCATATGACATGTGTCATATTTTTATTTGTGTCTTGCCAAGTTCTTTTACAGTCAGTTGATATTCCGTGACACACACACATATAAACACACATACATACTGGCTTCTTATTTCATTAGTCCACTACACCTCCATCTAATGATGCCAAAGAAAAGAAATTAGCAGACCATTGCACGCTCCCTTTGACAGAGTCATTAAGGTAGCCAGTGCGGGGCTAAAGCAGAGCCCTGAGAAGCTCACTGTGACACACACAGACTTGCATGCCTTCTGTTTGTTATTTAGATCCTTATTTACACTTGTTGTCAGAGACAGGCTGGAAGCACAGCAGTGGCTTCCTCCATGGGCTGGATAACAATGAGCTGTAGGGGAGCAGCCCAGAAAGGCATTTATCCTGGCCCTGCCCCATCTCGAGAAAAAGGAAAGTGAGAAGTTTACTGCCTGTGAGTCAGAGACTTTTACTCCCCACACATCTAACCATCCTTCTCCTCCTACTGACTTCTGATTTGACAGCTTGACGATCATGCACGCAAGTGGAAGAGACTAAACTTTGATTTCATTTGTGAGGTGGTGCAGACAGTCCAGCACCTTCAGTTTCTGCTCACGAGAGAGATCCAGTAGCGTGAAGCACAGCTGGTCAACTTCAGGCGTAAATAACTTAAAGTAACTCACTGGTCTTGTCTGCTCTACTTAGAAGCTCGCAGAAAAGAAAGATGGAGGCAGCAAGCAAGCAAGCGATGTTCATTTTTGGTTCTTAAAGTGCTTCCCTGGCTCTTTCATCGCATTTCATCATTCTGCACTTTTCCAAATGAATTTAATGAGCCAAAAAAAAGCAGAAAATGAGAAGAACAACCACTTTTTGAATGCATCATCACAAAAGCTGCCACACAAAAACTTGGACTTCTTTGGGCACAGTTTTGGGAAACTCAACTCTAGACGAAAACAATTCAGACTATTTGGGGAGTCACGTTCAATCCAGCATCTTAAATGATGGCAAGCCAGTATAGGGCAGGTTATTTTTTCTTTTAATATCAGGAACAACGTGATCAGCAACAGATAAATAATTATAGCTAGAGGATCAAATGAGCCTTGAAAGCTCATTTATTGACAGGATATTACATCATTCATAAAGAATCCCATTTCCCAAGTGTATTTGTGACTCTTATCGTCATTACAATTAGACTAATGAAGTGCACCATATCATAAGAGTACACAAAAATTGTGTTGTTTTTTGTTTTTTTAAAAAGTGGCGTTAAAAGTGGCGTTATGTGTATAGGTGTGTGAGCCCATTGTGACCTTTTTGTCCGGCGACTTCCTGAGAGGACAAGTGGTGTGTTCAGAGGTATCAGCAGCTGCGTGCTACATGCCTCTGATCCAGGCAGCTATTGACTTCCTGAGATTTGAATTAATTACTTGCTTCACAAGAGAAACTGGATTGCAGTGGAACCCCCTAAGAAGTCCACTCATTCTTAGGAAACTGCCCCATGGACTTGCAGATGGTTTCACTGAGATGTGCTTTCCCATAGAGAACAATTACACAGGGGATTGTGGCGCTGGCATAAACCTGGAGCACACAGTCTCCATTCTGAACATTTCAAAACAGCCATAGGGGAGGTTTGTGACTTAACATAAATTAGACCACCAGGGAATGGGGAGATCTGAAGTGGCAGAAGGGCAATATTGCAGATAAATGCACTGTGCTTAGAGCTTCTACACCACGGAAGAATGAAAATTGCACTATGACACCTTGGAATCGAATAATAACCGAATTAACATCTTTTAATGTTTGACAAATGCGACCACTGCAACCTCATCTGTAAATATATTGTGATGCGGCGCCGGTTTAGTCAGTTTTTCCTTTGTGTGTTTTCACTTCTAGAAAGGAAAACAATGATGAGAGCAATTAATGATGTGAAGAAGAGACAATTACAGTTTATACTTTTGGGGCCCCGTGCGTTAGTCTGAAAGGGATTAACTTACTGCCGCGTTTGTATTCTGCTTACTTTCAATTGGCTCAAGCCCTCGTGTTTGGTCTTGTTAGTGCCAGCGGGCCCCCGTTTCCCAGTGAAGAGTACACTTCAGCTGTGATGAAGTATCCAGGAACGCAGAGGTTACCAGTGGCTGCTAATTAACCTCGCATTGTGTTCGCTAACAAAGAAACAAAGGAACAAAGTGGAATTTCAATGCAGAAGATTATCACAATCACAAAGAGCATAGTGCTGGATCATGCACTTAATGGGGATTTTCACACCGGCCATGACACCATGAGATTAGATCAAAGACAGATGAAGTTGCATTAACAAAACAATGCAGTCTTGTTATGCAACAACAAACAGCCCATCTGGGCCTTCTCTGGGCTAGGAAAGGCTACAAGTGCACAGCATCGACTGGCCACACCAGAGTTCCTGTTTTCCTCAACAACTTCTGGAAGACTGGATTTGATTGTGAGAACTTTATTGCAGCTTTGTTCTGGTTGAGAGGAGGTAGCATCCTCTCCTCAAATACATTAAGACAAAGAGGAAATGGGCTGTATGCTCTTCACTGGTTATTGTTGTCTCGGTTTCTGTCCCCCTGGCTGAATGGCAATTACTGACGATTTCCTACCAGGCACTGAGCCCAGGCCCGCTGAGGGTGCCCTGACCCCGCACTATCCAGAGGGGAGAGACAGGAGCTGTCAAAACTTACACCTCTCCCTGCTCCCACTGGGAGTTCTCCTCCAGCTGCTGCCCCACGGGGCTTGTTGCGCACTCCTGCTAATCAGCTCCATCTTTTTTCTGTTTTTTTCTTCTTTTTTTTGTGGCAGAAATCAGCCCCAAGTGGATGTAGGTGCGTTTCTCACCTCTGCTACCTATTGCACCTTTGAAGTCCTCTGTAAGTGTTAGTTTATAGCTGGAGAGAGTGCGATAAGATCCCAAGGAAAGGTGATAAATTAGCTTTTCGTCCCACAATTAAAAGGGGAAATAGCAGCCTGCTAAAATCCACAGAATCAGTTACAGTTCTGACACCTAACAGCTAAAGCACTCGAGAAGCAAAAACATTGCAGCGCCAAATCCGTTAAGCAACTTCATTAAAGCAGATTGTTTGCAGGGAGTTTACTGGCTTCGCACAATGAAGCTCTGTATGACAAGCATTTGGTGAAATCTCCCATAGTGCGATTTTTTTTTGAAAACAATTTTATAAATATCCAATAGCCAATCCAACAGATTCACTAGGCAAGCTGGGACAAAGCAGATATTTTGAACTCCCAAAACACGCCCTTCACAGGCACGCCAATTACCAACAACCGAGAGTAAAAATGCATTTAAAAATCTGTAATTCATTTAATAGGATTAGATATGTGTTCAGCTACTTGCTGAACCCCTTTATGGGCCGAAATGCAACATAACTAAGTTGTGAGTCACACACAGTTGCTTAAAGTTTAGGATGACAGTGCGAGGCTCGAAATTTTATGAATAGTTCTGTGTCGGTTGTGTTTCTCACCTTGTCTCAACCCGCCCAACAGTTGCACACACTCAGGCAAAAACAAGTGATCCATCTACATAGAGAAGCGTCATGGCGATACATCACAAATTGTAAAATGAAAATGGGAAATGTGTCAGTGACTGTCGCCAACACACGAAAGACTGTAACAGCTAAATCTATATCTATATTATTCAATTTATTATTCAAGTTAGCTTCACTACATATAGCTAAGGATTCTTATAACTTATAATTAAAAATCACAGCTTTACAATCAGAAAAATATATGGTACAGAAAAGGGGTTTTACTTATAAACACACACACCCACACACACACACACACACACACACACATATATATATATATATATATATATATATATATATATATATATATGCTTCAGAAAAACTTTGCTGACAATGTGACAATAGGGACTCATTTTCACCTCACAGCCTGTCACAATAAGCATTCTTATCTTGAATATCAATTATCACCCCATTTCCTAGAACCACTGAATCTTCTTTACAACACCTGCCTCTATGCGAATAGCTCACTGTCTGCAAAGTAACGATACCCTGGAAACACTATCTCTGTGATGTGAGTGAGAATATGATCTGAACCACATTAACTTTATAGCGTAAAAAAGTTTCATCGCAGATTATAAAACAGACTCGATGGCCTATAACTTCCGCACAGCCACCGTCTGCTGCAGCTCAGTGGAATTTCGCCGCTGCCACCCGCTGACATAATTTGTTTCACAGTCACCACCCAGCAGCATGAATCAGATGTTGACACTCTAATTTCATGCACACATGGGTGTTTGGCTGAGCCAGCCTTGAATGTTGCTGCATTCCCCCCATCTCTCTCGCTCCAGCTGCCCGCTATACCTGCCCTTTGCCCTGCGACACAGCCATGTAATGTATTTAGCCTGGGAGTCACACACATTATGACTCGTGATTTGACCAAATACTGTTGAACTGATAATGTGTAAGTCAGGAGTATGTCTTGAAAGTTGTAAAATATAATTGCAATACTTATTATAAGCTAAACATATGAGCTTACCATCCCATGAAGGAAACAGATCTGCTTTATTTTCCAGGGATTAAACCTTGGGATAAATCCCTAACTGGCCTCAAGCTCTCAAGTTTAAAAGCGACTCAGTCGTAAATGTCTGAAAATAAGGATTTTTTTTTTTTTAATTCTAAAGCTCCTCTTTTACCCATCAGGAGAGCTTCAAGTTACCTTGCTTACCACTAAAATAAATCTGTTTACCATGCTCCACAGCTCCATCTGAAAATATTTGTTTTACTGTGTTTTCCTTTTAACAAAAATTGCATGTACTTACAAGGAATAATAAAATAAAGCCACTAGCCATGCTACAAAATGCCAAATGCTTGTCAGGCATTGACATTTTGCTGAGTATAATTAATGCAAATTTTGTCTATCGGTGATTATTTTGCTTCTAAAAGCCACTTCTGGCAGTCTGCAGTGGGAACGAGGAAGAGTTACCTTGTGGTGTACATATATGTCCTCATTCTGTCAGCTCAAACAGGCAGAATAAACTATTTTCAACAGTAGTGACCAGCTGAATAAATGCTATTATATATTCCCCCCAAAAAACGGATAAAGGTGAGAGCAAATCCCAATATATTTTCCTCTCAGCAAATATGACATCCTCTCTTATGACTGAGCATAAATCTACAAGATAAGCACTGAAGAAACAAGTTGTTTGTGTGCACTGGAGGCAGCCAGGATTTTCTACTTGCTTCCTCGTGACAAATATCTAAACAGTAAACACATAGTAAATAACAGCACCCTGTCCATATCACTTCCCTGCTTGAGGTTAAGTTGAGTTCATTGCAGAGGCCACTGCCTGCATGCATTAAGCAAATCATAAATTATACATGCTAATTACCTTGGGCCTCCACTTTAATGAATTATTTTAATTAAACTACAACATTGGGGTTTTGCATGTGGTCTATATTTCATCCCCTGCCTAAGATGACCTTCTTCTTTGTATAAGTGGAACATAGTTGAGAGAATAAGGACAATGCAGACTTGGTTTATACCGCTGAGTTCGTACTGGTGCTGCTGAACGGAGTGAAACAGCAAGACTGGCATTTATTTGCACTGTGAAGGGAACGCTGGGTTTGTGTTTGATAGTAAAGGAATAAATAATCTATTAGTATGGGTTTATTAAAAAACAGTGTCATAAGTGTCAGACGTGTCTCTTTACCTCCCACCTGTTACTTTAAGCAAGGAGATTTAGACTTTCCCATTGGCTCTCGGAAAGGTTAAGTCATTTTGCATATTTCTTCAAGCTTGTATAGTGTTTATATATTTGTAATTGAGCTGACTGTTTTCCCACCAAATACCTATATATTACCCCCCCACCACCACCACCACCACCATACAACTGAATTGAACCATCCAGTCAATCTGAAACAGAACTGTAGGATGGCAGAGTTTCGTGATTTAAATGCACATATAAATATGGCATTTCTGTTCATACACGAGGCATCAAAAATATTTAAATTGTGTTTGCATTTCACATTTGGGTTGTATTAACAATAAATGACTTCTTATTCACAAAAGTTCCTTACAGCCATTTATCTGCATTATTATATTACATAAACCTTTTAGCAATGCAGTACAAATAAGACAAATTACACTGAA
>VVHJ01039209.1:0-15016 GCA_015107715.1 Tylochromis polylepis | reverse complement strand
ATGTGGTAGAAGTCTGCTGCAAGGACCGAGCGGTGCCATCTAAGGACTGGATGCCACTGGAGATGTCCAGAAAGGACGCTCTCAGTCTGAAGGCCACCTGTTTCCTTGGAGGGTGGTAGGATACAGTGATTTGCATTTTTTTTTTAAGGATTAACGTTTTTTTCCCGAGACCTCAGGACACTTTATGTTGTTACTTTTTTTTCCTTTTTTTGGGGTCAGATCTGATTCCCCTTAACGCAAATACGGAATATTAAGTGCACTGAACTGAAACGGACAGCATACCAAATACGTTTATGGACACTTAAAATGATATATGTTGGACATTGTTGGAAGATTACATGTTAAATGTTTTAAATGTTGTTCATGTCTATGTTTTCTTTACTGTTTAAATGTTAAATATATTCAAATCACTTTTTTTCCTTTGAGTATTTGTCAGTGTCTCATTCTGAGTGGAGGTTTTTTTTCCTTCTTTAAGTTGAATTACCACTGCCAGTCTCCTTACGAACCAAACTGAACCCAACAAGAGTAGGTTATCGGATATTTGTTTTTTATTTGACTACTCAGGAAAAAAAGGGTGACATTTACAAAAGATTTGAGGTGTGAAATAAACTGCAATGGAGTTTGAAAACAAAATATGGGTGTGTGTGGTTGGAGGATGTGTTCATGGCGGGGGGATTTTCTTGTAAAACAAAGGGGGGGCCTAGCAAAAAAAGTTTGGGAACCACTGACTTAACCTAACCACATATCTGTGGACACGTGTATAGGAGTGCAGACATGGGGAGAACATGTGAATGGCTGGGTGGTGGATTCAAACCCAGCAGCAGGTCCAAGTGCTGGCCTATTGCTATTACTACATGTACCTCTTCTTCAAAAAACAGTAATATAGTAACTGCTCGCTGTTCTCTAAAGGCATTTTTAAAATGTGCAGGTTTCTCGCATAGTGTATGACATAACAGCCATTTATGAAGTAAATTACATAGAGAATGACTTTTGTTCTGAAGACTGAATAAAGTCTTGATAATGACTGACTGAAGTTGGGCTGGACTATGTGCCTCATTTTAGACTGTAGAAAATGAAATCACAGGAGAATAAGAAGATATGAGAGCATGATGATCCTCAGGCGAAAAAGAGTGGTAGCCATCTAAGCTACCTGCTGCCTGTGGGAATCACAGTGTTTTTGACAATTTTCCCCCAGATGAAATTTTCACAGCCAGGCTCAAGGCTGATAGGTGAGGTACGTCTGATCACGCTGACCTTGTTCACAATATTTTTCACCTCAACCTCCAGGGGCTCAGTTTTCAGTTTTTGTTCGGGCAGTTATCTGGACACAATTGTTTTATTTTTGTTTCTGTAGGACTCACATAGGTTGGACATTTTCAGGCAGTGCTTTATAGCAGTGGTATCCAGTATTAGCTCATCATACTGTCCCTGGGCAACAAGAGTCGGAACTAATAACTTACAGGCGTACAACTTTATCCCCACAGTCTTGGGCTAAAGAGTCTTCTACATTGAACAAGAACATCAATCTGCTTTTGGTCCGTTGTTACTTGCTGTCCCCCCAGTGTTACTTGTGCTGCTTTACTGACTATGCAGACCATGAAATACACTATTCAATTTCTCCAACTCCCCATTGTCATGGCTGCTGCACCCCACCCCGCCCCCCAAAATAAATGAAAATAAAATAAACAATAAATAAAGAAACTGTGAAGCTTTTCTTTCTTTTTTTAAACGATCTAATTTTAAATTGAATGTAAAAAAATTTTCTAACAAGTGTTCAACAACTGAAGAGACTGATTTCTTTAGTTTGTTTTAGATTATTCATACCAAATATAATATCAATACCATAGAATATACAGGCTAAAATATCTTGACATGACATATTAAGATACATAACATGCAGTGCTACTTTAAAAGTGAAGCTCTGTAAACTGAAGAAGAAGGGAAGAAGCCTCTTGGATGAGAGGTGAGACGCCTTCAAACTACTTTTTGTTTTTAAAACTCTTAAGACATAGCTTATCAATTACTTTGCATTGGAAAAGTGTGTTATTAACATCCAGGTGGAGCATGATCTCTCTATATGAAAGACATCTGGAAAGAAACTTGTGCATTTGTTTTAAGGATTGGAGTAGGGACATTTGGCCAGCCTCCATGCTCAAAAGAACACATTTACACAGACTGATTATACTCTCAGAAGGTCATCACAGTGAAAAGTACTTCTAATCGTGCTTTAAAATCAGTGAGAAGTGGATTAGGACTATTTTAAGAGGTCCTGGCTCTCTCCATGATGCTCTTGTTGCTAAGTGACAGGGTTGCTGTGGAGTTTATGAAAGAATGTTGACCTCTCATACTGTCATGCCAATAATACATTTATGTTCTGTGACTCTCTGAGAATATTTAAGATACTGCTCAGAATTAAGATGTAACAATCACACTGATTTGTGTCAAATGATCTATATTGTAATTTTCAATTCATTTTAAGATTTCAAGTTTTCTGTTATCCGTATAAGAAGGATAATGCAGTTTGTTCATTTCCATAGTCATTGGAAGTGCATGAACTATAGATAGATAGAACTAGAAATAAGCAAACTGCACAATACCAGTGTCCTCAGCCATCTCACACATCAAAATGTTGCATACACTAGAGAGTAATACTAATAATTAATAAGCTATAAATTGAGCACAAATTAAAAACAGTGTGAGAGTGGATTATGAAGTGAGTGCAAAATGCTCTCTTTGCCCAACTATTGTAGTTTTGGTGTCCCATATTCAGTGCTTATAGTTTGGACCACACCAAATCTTTATTTTAATGTTTACATGCCCACAAAGTTATAAAGTTATGAAGCGATATGAAGTTTTCACAAAGTCGTAGCGGTAGATGCAGTGGTAATAAGTGACACTAGAAACACAGTTTGATTTGATGACAGACTCACCAGCTTAAACCAGTGTCATCTACACTGTTGTGAATGGTAACAAAGTAAACTGAACCAGAAGGCCAGTGGAATAAATTTGCACCCAAAAAGATCTAAATAAGCTTTGAAATTTCCAAACCGTAACTGATGATGCAATTTTATAAACCTTATTTCACTTTCAGTAATGTGTTAGAGAAATTCTGAGATTTTTAGCAGGAACTTGCAGTGATGTTCATTGTTAAATTCTGAGTTAAATCAAAAAATGGGCCCAGACCTGCCCAACATCAGTGAGTTTCTGAACTAAAGTGCTTCCAGAGCTGTTTTACAGAGGGCTTGTGGATCAGATTTAGTATCAGATAGTACTGTTCAAAGGTCTTGAGCCACCGAGGGGTGGCTTTATATTTTGCTTCCAGTGAGCCTGACTTTTTGCAATTTTCTTAAAGTGGTCTTGAGCAATTGTTCTCCAGGCTTCCTGAATATCTTTCAAAGTATTTCTTTGGACGTTGGCTTCTTCACCATTTTTAGAGGAATGTTTGATAGTGACCTATGAATCATTTAAGCATAACAAAGGCGTATAGCTCAAGACTACCTGACAACTTAACAAAAAACAAATTTGAAATTGTATCTTCAAGCACTTTGTTACTAAGGGCCAATTGCAAAAACATATCACTTGTTCTCATTTCTTTAGCAATGAAAAATGCAAAAGATAACACATTTGACAGGCATCACCTAGTACTCCTGCACCAACAAGGTGATTCCCAAAGTGCTATTAGGTTAAGAATTTAACATATCTTGGCATGGTGTGAAGTGTATCCTTAAAGAAATTGAGGAAACTGGACAAGCGCAGGACAAAAGAAGAAGTGTTAGGCCTAAAAGACTGTCTACAGCACATGAGCAGTATCTGAAATCCCAACTTTGGTCCTGCTCTAATGATAGGTTAGCTATACTGTGTGCACTTTTTGAAAACCTCATAGAGTCCTGAAACCATGCTTTAAACAAAAAAGTTTAATGAAGTAAATCTGGACAAAACTTCAGCAAGTCAGTGCACCAAAACCTCACAGACTTTTCATTGTTACACATAGCAAACTAGATAGTGTACCTGTCTTTTTCTTTTTTTAAGCCTTTGTACTTAGATAGCTAGTTGTTTACCCAATTTTTCCATATGCTGCTGACTCACTGTTGACATATTTAGCCCCACAGACATGAGAGCAGTTTCAATTTTCACATTAAGAAAACTAATGTGTGTATTTTACAAAGTGTTTATCAAATCCTATAATCTTTCCTGCATCCCACAATAAGGTGCAAACAATCACACTCTTTTATCATTACAAAAACACTAATGGGCCAACACATCATTAAATTCACATCATCATGAAATATATTAAAACTCCATAAGTAAGAAGCTAAATGGTTCTCACTCAGGGTTATTTTTTGATAATGCCCAACTGCCCCCATGGCTTAAATTAAACAAAAGCATTAATCTCTCATAAATAGCTAGAGAAAGCCAAGCTCATGCCTCAATGCCTTGGGCATGCAGATGAAAAGCAGGACTACAGTAAATTAAAGGAGTACTCACAAATAAAAGCAGGAGGCAGAATTAATAATTCTGCATTACAGTTCATCAAACAGCATAGAAGCAGATTTTGGGGAAAAAAATCACTGTATTTCTAGTAAAAAGGAAAAAGATAATTAGCACAGCACAGCCTTCATAAATTAAGTGAGCTATAAATATGCATATGTCCTTGGGTAAAGTGTAAAATTAAACATTCTGTGCTTTCAAAAGTAAACTTGCATCAACTATTGTTACTTGTTGCTGTTCAGGGTGGTGGTGGCACTTGAAATGCATACAGTGGAAGCAAAAATGCAAAGGTTAATGATAATCAGTAGTGGCATATAGGCATATAACATGTCTCCCTTTCCTCCCATTAGTCTAAGCCCATAGCATGGTTACCAGATCCAGTCCTATCAAAGGGTAAAGTTTTAAGCCTAATCTTAAAACTAGAGACTGACTGTCTTGTCTAGCAAGGACCACATGTCAGCTGCTGTGAGTATGCTTCTCCAAATTAGTGCCTATTGTTGCATGCCACAGTTAGAAATGTCTGAACTGTACTCTGCCGATGTCTTTTTTTGAATATGTTAAGGAGACTCTTTGGAATAGTAATCTACTCATTCAGTTTGTGCATGCTGTAGACAAATACTGAGTTTGAGTCTGAGGTATTGTTTAATTACTGTGAACGGAGTTGGGTCAGGTTTAGTTTTACATTTGCCACACTAAACTGCTTCTTGCCCCTTTGGGTTATAAATATAGAATAAATTTGGTTCATGCTGTATGTATGTAGGTATTTATGTCGCTTCCTCCTTTCCCACTAGTCATGCTGGGGAATAGGCAGGTTGGTTAGCAGTGACTGAGTTTTTAAAAGAAAACAATACAGCACAGCCTTGACAAATAAATGAAACAGCAATGCAACATTTTTTTTACTCTGCATCACTTGTGCTACCATTTGTAAACAGACAGCAGTACTACAGATGAAGAACAGCAGGGAGCACGCCAACGCTCTGATAAAAAAGCATCAAAGCAGCTCTGAGTTAAAGTGACAGGTGTTAGATCCAGGTAACCATACGTACAACTAATCATGTGATCACAGGTTCAACCAAATCTGCCAAAAGAATCAAAATTTTGGATCAGGAAAGACTGAGATATACTGTATTGGCAAGTGTACCCACCAATATACCACAAGCTTGCTCATATGAACAAAGTCTGAGGATGAACTTGGTTTAATGGATCAGAGAGCTGAGATGGGATGGTAGCTTAAAATGGCACAAACATTCCTCCCCTCAGGCAGTTATTTTCCAAACAGCGGCACGCTGCTCTCTCTTCCCTTTTAAGTGGTAGACGTTCTCTCTATCCATCAAGGGCATACTTTTAGAGCCAAACATCTCTGAGACAGTCACACAGCCAGTCAAAAGTGGATTTCCTTCATCTGGTATATATGTATTTTTTATATACTGTAAAGATGTTTAGCACATGAAGCAAAGCTTCAATGCAGTGGAAACAGGGTGCAGAATACTCAATATTCTCATTGTGTTTTCATTTTTCTTTCATGATATTCAGCTGTGCAAAGCTGTAAACCATGTGATGTTCATTTTAGAGAGAGCAAACAAACTGTGGATGCTGTATCAGTTAAGCACAGTAATCACGAAACTCCACTGCAAAAATGATATTGCAGGCTTTTGCTTCCTCTGTTCACTGCAAACTAAGGTCCCTGCTTTCTTCTGTAAAGCACCACTTCTCTCTCTTTCCTTCAGTTAATCCCAAGCATGAATCTGAGTATGACTATCAGCAATTATATCAAGTAAAGCTGATATACAAAGACAAAATGTTTAATCTTCATGAATGAGAAATTTCAGTCAGAAATAAATACGGCATTGAAAATTGGCTTAGAAAACACTGGGCATGACTTTTAAGCTTTTGTGTTCTTTACCCCAATTCCCACTGTGCTGTACTGCACAGAAGCATAAATGTTTTGCACACAAAGGCAGATATTTCATTTTACTTTTGGGGTGCACATTTAAAAAAAAGACATTTTCTCAATATTAATTCCTGAAGGGAACACCGAAGCTTAACCAGAGTTAATCTTGTATTTAACTTGCATAATAAAGAAAGCCCTCATTACAGCTATACATGGTGGATAATTGATGATTAGATGTCCTTTTCCCAAAGAAGCAGCTCTACGTGTGGTCAGTGTTCAAAAGATATCAAGAAAGCTTCTGGTTTGTTTCATATTTTGTGACTGGGTTTGTTGTCGTTTTTTTTGTATGAATTCTTTATTTCTCTCCCAAATTGCAATTCCCTTGTTTTACCAAATATTCTTGTGAATGATGTTACTCTCTGACTTTTACCAACAGCAAAGCAAAACATTTACCATCAATATTTTATTTAGGTGAAAGTATTTTCTGTTCTCAGTATCAGCCGTAGCTGCACTAAGACATGTCAATGTCTGTCCACTTTATATTTTTAGAATTTATTTCCACCGCCCTTTCAAATAAATTTAGAAATGTGCCGCAGTGGCTTTTAATATTTCATAGCAAATTTAACCAATCACTAACAGTACTGCACCCAAGTCATCCCTCGTTTCTTTATATTTTGCTTCCAAGGAGCCAGATTTTCTTACAATTATTTAAGTGGTTCTCCATCAGTAGTTTTCTAGACTTTCTGAAGGTTTTTCAGGGGTTTTCTTTGGATATTCACTTTCAGTCCAGTCCTTGTACCTGACCACTTTCTGAGGAATTTTTATTTGTTAAGTCACTTAACACTGACCTGTGAATCAAACACAAAATGCTAAAAAATGACAGAGTTTGACAGCAAACAAACAGTATCTGAAGTTATGCCCTTAAGAAACAGAGACAAATCCAGTAAAGAACTGAAACAGGACTCGAGAGATAAATCTGGCCTTTGAGTTCATCCATCTACTGTTCACTAAAACCTTAGAAATGGTCTTAGTGGAAGGGTGGCTTAAAAAAAAACATTTGTAAGGAAGGAAAACAGGGATCAAAGTTCGAGGTAAACCAAATTACACAAGAACTGGTCTGAATATCAGTGGAACAAGGTCCTATGAAGTGATGAATCCAAATTTTAAATTTTTAGTTCATATTACTGTCAATGTGGTCAGGACAGACGTACAAGAGTGAGTGTCTACAGCTATCTGTAAAACAGTGGAGGCTCTGTCAGACACTTGTCAAAATTGATGAAATTATGAATGCTGAAAAGTACTGTCAGATTTTAATCCATCATACAACATAATCTGGAAGGCTCTTGATTGGCAGTGGATTCATTTTTTAGCATGACAGTGATCCCAAACACACTGTCAGTGCAGTAAAAGGATACCTGAATAGGAAAACACACAGTGGGACACTATCAGTCATGGACTGGCCTTCCCAGAGCCCCAACCTCAACAGTACTGAAGCAGAGTGGGAACATCTTGACAGAAAATGGAACAAAAGGCAGAAACATCCAAAGAAGAGCTTTGAATGTCCTTGAAGAAGCCTGGAGAACTATTCCTGAAGACTACTTAAGGAAATTAGAAGAAAGCTTGCCCATGACAGTTCTCACTGTAATGAATAATAAAAAGTGACCATACAAAATATTGACTTTCAAACTTATTAGATTTATACAAACTTTGTTTTTGCCTTATATTCTGTATTTCCATATATGTTTGCACAGGTTTTCTATTTCCCATTTTCCCAGCACACTGTAAAGAAATGAAGGGTGACTCAAGACTGCTGCAGTGCTGTATGTACCGATGTTTTATCCACACCAGTAGTGTTTATTTAAATTGGTTTCAATCAGCAGGCATCTCTGAATAACACAATCTGCACTGATAGACAAAGAGAAGTCAACACACTGGCACACTGGAGATGTGCATCAGTATCTTCTGTGTAAGTATGCCTTAACAAATTATATTCTGTTAAAACATGAATTTACACAACTGGACAGCTCCAGTAAAGTGCCGTTTTGTTTTCCAGCTTCACAAAACAAACTCTGATGATCTCATCCTGTCTCTGCATTAATTAAACAGTAAGTGGGCACTTTTCATCTTCTGGCACTGAAAATTCTTTTTTCATGCCAACTGTATTTGACCTGTGACACCGGGAAGCAAAAAGAGGACAAACTCCGTGGTGCACTTTAATGACTGCTCTGCCTGCTGTACTGCCAACACCTCTTTCTTTTTCTATTTTATGGCTCCTTTCATCATCATCCAAGGACTGCTTTGCTTTCACCATTTAACTGATGCACATTACTGACTGCTTGCCGACTGCCCTTTACCAGCAGGATCTTCTATTTTTTACTTATTGGCAAGAAGTAATTCTTCTAACCATGAAATATGACTTCACCCTTACTAGAACTATCAGGTGGTCACCAAAGTCATACAGACTCATAAATGACAATTTGTGGCAGATTACGTTATTATTTAATGGTTGAATAGATATTTCAGAATAACATTGCTGGCTCAGATCATTGACTAATTTTGACCAAAGATAGATTTTATCCTGTTAAAATGAGGCTGAATTTTTGGTTTTAATGCATATTAAAAAGTGGAACAATGCTTTAAACTAACCTTGTTTAAATAACTGTGCTCTGCCACTTTTAACTGCCAAAAAATAACCTTTTGTTTTGCATCCAAAAAACATTTCATTAGAAGATATGCTTTTATTGATATTATTATTCCTAATTAGCTGTGGCAAATACTGTATGACACACTGTAATAAAATGAAATATCACTTTCTATTGAAACAGCTGTATAAGAAACAACACAACAGAGCACCGGTGCTTTGGTCTTGTCTCGTTTTTTTAGAATGAATTGGGGCCACTTGGGAAGCGCAGTGAAATGCTCTCATTCCTCCCTGACGCTGCGTACAGTCTTTTAAGTAGTGTTTGTTGGTATTCTGAGATCTGTAAAATGTTGGGTCGGTGTTAGAAGGAAAAAAATATCTTTGGCTCATTTCTGAGAGCAGCGGCTGATGCTCAGTCCCTTGGGCTCTGCAACACTGCTGCTGCCAAACCCCGGGGGCCCTTGCTTCTTCTTCTAGAGCCTACAGATCAAACACTCAAGCATAGGACTGTCGAAACCCATCTTGTCAAGGAGAGAAGAGCGCACTGAGTGGCTGTGATACAGTTTACTGGAGAAAAAGGAAGACCAAAAATGACTTTGCTTTGACTTTTTGGACCAGTGTGTTCAGTCAGCAGCTTCTTGTGACTTACTTACATCTCAGCATGTTTAGAAATGTGTCCTACTTACTGACCATACCCTTGCCGAAGAACACTTAATCCTTTAGGAGGCTTGTTATGAAACAACTTATTTCATATCTCCACATGCCTCCGGCAGTTGGAAAAGTGCATTCTGTATATGTTTTCTCGAAATCAAAGAGCAAAAACAAAAATATGGAGACAAAGCAGGAAAACAGCATATAGTAATACAGGGGGAAATAAACAGAAAACGTGGCCCTGGGCACTGAGCTGTATCTCGGAAAGATTAATGAGTGTTCCTGTGGAGCCTAAATTTAAATAGCATTGCTTTAAATATGATGTTGATAGGGCATAATTAATTACCAGCACGCAAACCGTTGTTTTCAGTAACATTACTGTACATGCATAAAAAGTTACAGCTCCCACTAATGAAAATCGCAACCTTTCTAAAACATGTCTTCATTGGTGATAAGCCAGCAAGTCAAGAGAGCATAATTTGGCATCCACAGAACTGCTGGCTCACTTACTCTCTACTCAAACTAGAACATGGAAAATAGGACTTATGGTCCCATTTTCAAAAGGCAGAACAGCACCTAGAGGAAGAAAATACACTCAAGAAAGCAACAAGGACAGTACTGCAGCTATTTAAGTCAGGGGGACTTATGGAACAGCACAGTTTCTGTAGCGTAACCTGAATAAATTATGGAGTGCCTCACACAAGAGATAGAGCTCCGCTAAGAGAGTGTATAGAGCGCACTTGTTTCACCTCGTCATCAATCAAGCATGGAAAGCAATCTAAATCTGTCGATACAGGATGGTGAATAACAATGAGAGGTCCTTTGTGAATGGAAAGAGAAAGCGTATGTAGGCATGCAGCCAAGATATAGGCACACATCAAGGCAGAGCCAGATTTCAGCTGCTTGACATCAGCCGCTCGAGTCTTTCAAGATTCAGATTTGAAAAGGTTTGTAGTAAAAACTTCAGACTACAAACTGTATATAGATATAAACAGCAAAAGTTTTCAAAGACTGCTCACATATTGTATTTCCTTAAAGTCTTGTCACATTATCAATATCCGTTTAGCACTTAGCACTAAGCACAATCCTGAAGGACATTACAGTCATTGTCATTAAATTGTGTCAACTTTGTTTTTATGACACAGTTGTCCCACAATGTGTTTTTCATTCAAGACAAATAAATAACAGCAAAAATACTGAAGTAAAAGCAATGAGGATGTTTTAAAATGTCTTGCTTCGAGGATTATTTGGCCCATTGTAGATGGGGGAATTCATGGGGAAAAATTTAGTTTCTTTTTATGTTTCTGATAAATGTGGTTGAGACCACAAATATTACTTCATTTTAGATTTTTAATATCTTTTAGCTGTGTCAAAATGCTTTCTGCAAGTACTGGATATGTCACTGAATTTCAAGTAGTAGACACTTCAATTGCTGTTCACCATCACAACCAGCTGCTTCTTTTACACACATGTAAGCTTCAGTTTTGAGTCAATGATGACCTTTAAGGGGAAAAAATCGTCACAAGCGTAATTGGAGAAGTGCATGGCAGTAATGACATTCCATGTGAAGGCCAAATGCGTCACAGAAACCATCTGCATATAAAATGTGCCAAAAAAGTAGCAGATGAAAAAAATAGTATATTCCCTGGTCCTACAAATTCTTTAAAAATTATAAGAACACCACATATTTAAATAAAGTAGCATCACATAACGCATGAAAAAAAGGTGGGTTACCCATAATATACGAATTACAATAGAGAACAAAAAATGAATAGTTCTTCTTTTAAACCTTAGCGGTTTCATTTTGTAGCGCATGAATTCAACATGCTTCCCTACGTAATAACACTGTCTCCATCTTATCATCTTTTAGGGGGAGGTAACATTTTGATACATTCAAAAACGCATAATGAACAGCCTCATTAACATATCTAGGGACTGAGAAGCTTTCATCTTTGTTCTTTGTTTTGGTTTCATGGTCAGAGATCCTGATTTTTAAATCTCATTTAGTTTTACCTTCATATACTAGCCAGCATGGGCATATCAGCAAGTAGACCATAAATTACAAAAGATTCTTTTTAAAATTTGGATTCTCTTTCCAGTGTGGGGATACAAAAGCATATCGCTTTTAGTCACAGCACTGCAATCAGCACATTTTTATTTCCAGGGGAAATTCCCACCTGGTATAACAGATGAAATATCTTGAGGAGGTTCATAGCAATCAGCCCTGCCCATGTCTGATTATTTATTAACAAATGTAGGTCTATTATAGGTATGCAGTTGAAAGTAAAAACATGTAAAAAGGATCATTGCATAAATGTGCCAATGTGTAATTTATTTCTTTTTTCTTTTTTTTAGATAAGGGGGAAAATGTTCTGGCAAAAACATCATTTTTAAGAACCTGTAGATGATGACTTCTGAATCAATCAGAAACTTTTATGGACCAATCAGCTTCTCAGTTAGAAAAATAAAATGAAATTAACCTTGCTTCATTTTACTTCAGATTTGGATTTGCATTTAAATTTTCTGACTACTATCAGGTGTAAAATTTCATTTCATCTTTTCTCCTGTAATCACTTATTGTATATTCAATGACAACTTATTTGTGAGTGCCCTCTAGGTCGCCAGGTTTTATACAGTGTGATTAAAGTAAAAAGATCATTTCCAGTGAACACACCATGTGAGTTATCAGTGAACACATTAGATGTCTTCTTCTTCGTATGAACATAATTTTTTTCCACCAATGCTTTCAAGCTTTTTAGAGCCAGCACTATGCAAGCTTGATCACTTAGGTACTGCTACAGTGTCATATAGTACCACCGGCAGGAGCAGTCAGTCCTTACAGGGTTGCACTGAGAGTGCTGAGAATTTGTCATTCTAACCAATTCAATATCTATCCAATTTTAAAACCTTTATGACATTCTGCTTATTTATATCTAATCTCTCCTGGTCGTGCAGTATTTTAATTTTAATACACTGTTAACAATCAAAATGGAAATATGAGCACGTTTGCTGGCAGTATAAGAATGAGCTGGAAACCTTATTATTCTGACATCCATTGCTTTACTAACTTAACTTATCTTAACTGGCTGCAGTAATGTTGAAATGCACAATGACATTACTGTTTGGTGTGTTTGCAGAAGCAACAGTGAACACTTCCTCATCCAAATACTGACACTGGGTGTCTTCTCATGTACAAAACATGTGAAACAATGAAGAAAATGACTCTTTTCAATGGTTACTTTCATCACACACTGTTCATGTGTTGTACAGGTTTTTTAGGCCTGTCACTTCTTCTTTGTCCTCCAGTTCTTCAAAATTTTTAAGGACACACTGCTCACCATGGCAAGATGTGCCAAGTTTTTGATTAAAAGCTCTTTGAAAATCACCTTGTTGATGCAAACAAAACAAAACAGTTTTATGCCAGCCAACCTGTGTTATGTTTGGCATTTTTTGGTGGTTCAGGATAAGAAATTGCAAGAAATTTGATTTTGCAACAGGCTGCTAGTAGCAAAGTGTCTAAAGACACAATTTAAAAATTGGTTCTTTGCTAAGTTTTCTGTTACGTATAGACAGAAGAGTGGTCCATCCTTTGAATTAGATGCTGATTTAAACTTGAATGATTCATGGGTCAGTGGTAAGTGGCTTAACACAGAAAAACTCTCCTGTGAAAATGGTCAGGTACAGAGACTGGACTGAAAATGAGTGCAAAGGAAGCCAATGTCCAAAGAAAAACACTGGAAGACCTTTGGAAAGGCTGGAGAACTATTGCTCAAGATCACCTTAAAAAATACAAGAAAGTCTGGCTGCTTGGATGCAAAGTATGAAGAAATGAGACCTTTCCCCACTTTCCATCACTCTTTGACTTCCGAAAACAGACTGAAATAACCTGTTCATGTTTGTTAAATGTTACAATGAGTGGTCAGTATGTCCAATTTGCAAATGAACATACTGACTATAGTTTTTAGGAAGTCTGTGAATATATGCGACTCTGGCATTGCAAATGTATTTCTGCCATCAGTGTATGTGTGCATGACTGACTTTGAGAAACTATGAAGCACTTTGCTCTATTCTTAGGTAATGGCACTTTATTCAGAAAGAGCTGTACATTGTTAGAAATAAAGTAGATTTTTTTTTTGTTTACAATCCATAAGCCATCACCTTGTATCACTTTGCTACTGACACACGCACGCACACACACACACACACACACACATTAGGCTTTTTGTGTGTGTTTTGACTATGTTTGAAACATTCTGTGTGTATATGGCTCATACAAACAATTATTAATGGTTTTGGAGTTTTTGCTCCCATCACTGTATCATCATGTGCTGTTAAACTGTTTATGTAGTTAGTAAGCGATGACTAAAATAGTCCTGCACATATAAGAAAAAGACATTAGAACTACAAATATTATTCAGTACATACGGTTGTTGCTGTAATTGTTTTTTTTTTAACCCACATACCTTTTTTGTTCTATTTTTTTCTGAAGACCATAAGAGGAAAAAAGTAATTGATCTTTGATGTTGAGCAAGTGCATTTTCCAAAGCAGATACAGAAGAGAATCAATTTGAGGCAAGAGCACACAGCGCCACAATTGTTTCCGGGTATCTAAGGCTACCTTTTCTGTTTCATGGAGCCAACAAACCATAAATCATGACTGACTGGACAACGTGGCTGATGCTAAATTCAGAACTGCTTGAACTAGAATACCAACATTCCCATTAGGCAGGTACATATGAAAGCAGATAAAGCCTCAAAATGTAAATGCCAGGGGTGATGTGGTTTATTTATATTCACTTATTAAAAAATTGCCTGAAGGTTTGAAATGAGAGTTAATTATCAGTACAGAACACATTTAATGAATAAAGGATCACAATAAAATGAATAGCTGGGTCCTCTAACAGAGGCCTGGGAGCTTGAGGGTCCTGCACAGTATCTTTGCTGTTCCTAGGACTGCGCTCTTTTGTGTCGTGACCCCAGTTTGTGGGTCGCTGCCTGAGTGCTCCAGTTACCATGGGGACCAATTTTGACTTCACCCTCCACATCTTCTCAAGCTTCTTGTGTTCTTTCTTCCTGATGTTGGTATCACTTCATATACACTCAACAAAAATATAAACGCAACACCTTTGTTTCTGCTCCCATTTTTCATGAGATGGACTTAAAGATCTAAAATTCATTCCAGATACACAATATTACCATTTCTCTCAAACATTGTTCACAAATCAGTCTAAATGTGTGATAGTGAGCACTTCTGCTTTGCTAAGATAATCCATCCCACCTCACAGGTGTGCCACATCAAGATGCTGATCTGACATCATGAGTAGTGCACAGGTGTACCTTATACT
>VVHJ01039205.1:0-11936 GCA_015107715.1 Tylochromis polylepis | reverse complement strand
AACCCGAACATTTCAGAGACTTTCAGGACTCTTATTTCCATGTCTCACAGTTCACACTGAAAAATATGAAGACAAAAATCAAATTATTTGTTTTAAAATCTTAACAACTTAACTCTTAATAAACAAGTTATTAAAAATATATATTTGTATTAAAGCATAAAGTTGTGAAAGGAAACAGAAATACTTTGATCATTTTGAACAAAGTGTTTTGGTCAGACTCTGACATCAGTTTCTACTGTCTGTGATCAGGACGAAAACCAGGAAGCTGACAACACGCTGAAGAAGGATGATAAAAAACAGGATTTCCAGCAGGAGAAACAACCAGATGTCAAAGAAGTGGTGAACCCCCACAGCCCCCCACAGTGTGAGAGCTCCAGGAGGACCACCACAGGAACAATCGTGGCCCCGACTCAGACGACAGCGAAGGAGAGCCCTGGAGGAGGACACCCAGCAGGCACAGAGCAGAAGCCTCAGCAGTCTACAGCAACAAGCTCACAGGCTCAGCCAGCAGCCGGCTGCACCAGAGCAGACCGACCTCTGTGCCCAGAGACCCAAGACCCCAGGGCCCCCAACCTACCAGCAGGGGCCCAACAGAGCCAGGGGGCCCAGGCCCCACCAAGCAGCTGCCAAGTACATGTGAGCTTGACTCAAATTTTGATAAAGGTTATAAAAACACTGACACCAGATTTTAAATGATATAATTTTTATATTCTTTATACTCTATATTCACTGTTCATGAACACATGATTATTTGTCAGAGAATTAAAAATAAAAAGAAGTTAAAGCCAAAAACCTGAAAATGTCAGCGACCTTCAGAACTCTTTGTTTCCACGTCGTATAGTTCAAACTAAAAATATGAAGTCAAAATCAAATTGTTGGTTTTAAAATCTTAACAATTTAACTCTTAATAAACAAGTTATCATAAATATATATTTGTATTAAAGCACAAAGTTGTGAAAGGAAACTTAAATGCTTTTAACATTTTGAACAAAGTGTTTTGGTCAGACTAGTTACCTCTGACATCAGTTTCTACTGTCTGTGATCTGGAGAAATAACAGGAAGCTGACATTGAAGGAGGATGAAACACAGGATTTCCAGCAGCAGGAGAAATATAGGAATGGTGAAGCAGTGAGATACAGATAGCCAAAGATTTGTTGTCAACACTTCACTGACTTACAACATCATCTGTCTCTCTCTCTTTCTCTCTCACACACACTAATCTGTATAAGTTGTCTCTCGCTCAGCCAGAGACGAACAAACTCGAACCACAGAGAAAATCTCAGAGACGTTTCCAGGAACAGAATAAGAGCAGCTCAGCCAATCACAGCTCAGTGAGAGGTGACATCATTGTGAACGCCATTGACAAACTCGGTGGATACATCTGTCTGAAAAACACTTCCAGTGAGGTACTGCTGCTTGCATGCTGATGAACAATGAGTACTATCTAAACACAAACCACATGTTTTGTGTTTTCAGAAATATTTCTGAGACAAGGTCCTTTTCACTTGTAGATACAACAGAAAGATTTAAATAACACACATTCATTTACAAACACTTTGGATTTACACACACTGAACTTTATTATCGTCTCATTCCTTTTATCGTACTCTTTCGATTCCCTTTTGCAGGATAAGTTGATCGGAGATTGGGAGGTAAAACTGCAGGTCAACAAAACACAACCTGTCACATACAAACTTGAAAGCAACTTTACACTGAAAGCTGGAGAGGGACTCACTGTGAGTCTCTGTGTTACTAGATTTATCTTTCAGTCTCTTTTATTATTACTTTTCACTTGGACATCTTTGACCTTTTCATTGGCTACATTTACAGTTACACCGAGTCGGTGCCATGAAGCCGAATTCTGACAATACTGAGATGATGTGGCAGGGCCTGACAGGCTGGGAGCCTGGAGACCACCTGAAGATCAGCCTCATCAGCAACACTGGAGAAGAGCACAGACTAAAGCACAGACTAAAGTGATGCTTTTTACAAACAAGGCTACATCATGTGAATTCACCAGAATGACTTGTTTGTTTTTTGATGAACAAAAGAAAACAACAGCAATATTAGTTTTTATATATTTCATGTAATTTTTTTGGGGGGGGGTCAATTTAACATTTTTTTTATTTTATTGAAGTAAAAATATTTAAATAAAAATGGTGATCTTCAAAAAGGATTTCTTATTCTTTGAGCTGCAAACAAAAAAAAATGTTACAGTAAGGACGTGGATGAAGATGAGTCTTCACTGTGTCTTTTTAAGCTGAAGCTAAATGAGTAAAAGCCTCACAAAGAGAAACTCTCACAAGATCTGGAGGGAAAAAAAGTAGAAAAAAAACAAAAAACAACAGCTACATTTTAATAAAAATCATCTGAATTTTATTTGATTTTTTCAGTTATTATTATTAAATCATAATTTATCAGTTACTCCACCCCTGTTGAATACTTACATTTACAAACTTGTGCTTCACTTTCTTGAACAGAAATGACACCAGTGACATTTTGAAAAAGTCTTTTATCTGTTATTATAACTCCATAAATCAGAAATAAAATGATACTCAATAAAATATAAATAGAGTATCTGGCAGCAGTGCACACAGTGTATCTGACCTTTGAAGCAGATGAAAGATAAACTGACTGAAATGAAGCCGATACACCAGGAGGTGTTTTGTTTCTCAGAGCTAAAATTCAACCATATTATTAATGTTGTAACTAACACAGTCGATGTCATCAAGGCTAGAGCCGTGAATGAAAAGCAGAACAAACAACAGTTTATTGTGCTCTTGAGTCACGATTGGCAGAGCACTTCGGATGCTTTATAACTCTGAGATTTGTATTCTTCTCTTGAAGGAGAGCGTTGCACCTGTACGGAGATCTGCTCAGAAGATGTTGGTTTTCTTCGATCCATCTTTATATGGAAACAAACATTCTCACTGATGAAGTTTAACAAATCCAGATACGGATTCTCTTTCAGTGACGATCTTCTGTGCAATAAGTTTCCACCTCAGACGTTGAGCCTGACAGACTAGATTTCTCTCACTGAACTTGACTAAACAAGTTTCCTGCAGCTGTGTGATTTTTGTGTTAATGTGTTGGTTTTGTGTAACTCTGACTCTCCTGGAGTGAAGACGTCCCAGCAGCATCAGCAGAGTTACCATCACAACAGTGAAAACAGTCCGTGGGATGAGTTCAATTTGAGTCAAGCAGTCTGTGAAGGCAACTCTGTTTTTGTAATGTGCTCCAAAAATAGGAGAATATATCTGCTGTAACATTGTGACAATATCAACAGTAAGAAATAGTATAACCCCAGACAGCTGATGACTCACCAACATCAGACATGCTGTAGTTTTACCATCCTTCATCAGATCATCATGTCTGCTGTTGCTCTGTTCTTTATGAGAACAGAGCTATGGTGGGATAGTCTCCATTGCCCCCGCGGCCCTCACAAGGATAAGTGGAAAAGAATGGATGGATGGCTTAAAGGTGGTGGAGAAAACTAATGACCAAAATGTAATCAGTAGTGCCCCACCATGTTCAATACTAGGGATGGGTTTAAAAAAATCAATTTCCCCGATTCAAATCAATTTTAGTTTAAATAATGCAGCACTGAGTCATTACATCCTGAATCGATTTTTAAATATAAATGTATTTTGCCAGAAAGGCTAAAATCTCAGGTTAAAGCTCACAAAACTATTTCAGCAACCGCCAAACATCTAAAACAGCAATGAGCAGCAGCAGAGAGCAAGTAAACGGATTCTGCAAAAGATGTAAACGCAAAGCGCGCATCCCCCTGTTCACCCGACGGCACGTACGCGGACATGCCGTCACAGATGCTGAAGCTGCAGGTTTCGTCACTCTCTGAACAAAATTCACTGAACCAGCAACAAAAGAAGAGCGAAACTACACCTCACATTTGAAAAACATCATCGTGAATTGTCTCTTTCCTTTGCTGTTTTGTTTCCACCACAATAAAATGACACTTCCTGCACAGCTCTGTCTCTCAGTGTACTTCAAGGACAGTCTACCACCAAAAATCTCTGTTTTCTGCATTATTCACGTGGGTATTAGGGACCAGTCTACTGTTGTGCACAGCGCTGTCGGCCGCTGTTCTGTTTTGGTTTTGGTTTTTTTTTTCAAAAATGACCTCCGACAGAAAAGCCTCATTTCTGCTGTTCAATACCGAAAAAATTTAAACTTTTTAAAATGATCCCAAATTACAAAACGCTTGTCTCTAATAAAACCTCTGTGACTTTGCTCTGCTTCACTTCAGCAGCATCAGGTAACGTTCATATGTTGATTCATGGTTTTCTTCAGTTTTTTAACTAATGCAGAATATTTTTAAGGCGGTTATCTGCTATCAAAAGCCAGGCCAGGAACATCTCCTTCATGTTTTTCTGTGTTTTATCCTCAGCTACTTTGACACAAAGGCATCTGCTGTGATGATTACACCTCTGATGACGTCTCACAAGTGTCAGCTTTGTTTTTATACATAGATACTGTATAAAATTATGGATATGTACTGATAAATGACCAGAATTATAATATTTCTCACTGGCTGAGTCAAAACTGAATCAAATTGGGACCTTGTGAATCATAATTGAATCAGTTATAGAAATCAAAATCGATACCCAGCCCTATTCAATACAGCCAAGATTCCTATTGAAGTCACCAGTCACTACTGCACAGCATCTCCCCAGTACACTGCTAATCTGTTCATTCATCATCCCTGAGTATTCCTGATGCTTCCCAAATGAGTGGAGCCATTGAAACAATCACAGTGAAAAAATAAACTGAAGCAGCTGCAGTCTGTCTGGAATGATATGAAAACCTGCATCTGAGACAGAAACACAAAGAAAGTTCAAAATATGAAACAATGAAAATATAAAACACTTATTTTTATTATAAACCTCAAAAAAATTGGTACAATTTACCAAAGGAATAAAAGTTTAAAAGCATGAAAGTTAGTGGAAAAACTTCTTCCTGCTGTCCTGGACGTGCGCACTCAGCAGAATGAATACGAGCTTGGCTGCACAAAGGTGGAAAAAACACCAAAAAAATGTATATTAGACTAAAAGTATAGTTTTAAGTTGAAATAAGTAAAACTTCAAAAGAAGAAATTAAGAAACCTGTAGAGCTGGTACCAACTCAGTTTAATGCAGAGAGCTTTAACCTCCATGTTGAGTTGCTGCTGAAAGGACAAAAGAGAAAACATCAGCAACAACAGATGTTAAATCCGATACAGAATAAAAGAGAGGAGCTAAAGTGGTTCAGCAAATCTCACATAGAGAACATGATTTCAGTCACTTCTGCCTGTTAGATGAATAGAAGGACAACAGCTAAGCTGTCATGTTTGCAGCTGAGCTAAACTTGACCTGCCTAACATGAATTCCTTTCTACTAAATTGATAGAGCTTCAACTAGAAGTAGTATTGTAGTTATTTTTGAGTTACAGTCATTCATTCATCTTTTCAAAAAGGGGGAAACATCTCCAGTTTTTGCTCCGAGTTAAATTGCACAACCAGAAAGTGGTGTTCTGATTAATTTAGGATCAGGTTCAACTGTTTCAAAAAAAAAGTTTATGTCATGACCCGAGTGAGTGTCTGGTGTTATTCTGTGTTTTCCTGTGTTCGCCTGCTTCTCCCACCTGTGATCCATCAACGGCAGTCACCAGAGTGACATTTAAGACCAGCTCAGCTCACCACTTACTGCCAGTTTATCAGTTACCTCTCGGTGGTAACAAGGCCTTCACGGTGCTTGTTGATCAGGTTTTTGCCTCGTACTAGTGATGTGCAAATGAAGTAATGAACCAGTGCTGAACCACTTCATCAGTTGTATTGAAAATAGATTCATTCATTCAAAGCTTTGTTTGCTGTCTCCCATTTCGCCACTAGATGTCACTGAAACAATGTCTCAATAATGCTGTGGCCAGTGTAACAAAGGTTTGTGTGAATGATATAAATACAATTATGGAAAGATGGATGTGCTTGTGTAACTATGGCGGGGTGTGATTATGTACATGGGATGGGGATTTAAAGATTTTTAATGACAAACAATATTTTTAAATTTAGTTTCTTTTCTCGATGACAACTTCTCCAGCTTTTGAAAATACAGAGGCGTTACAAAGCATCGCGCATTGCGTAGCAGTAACAATGATTTTGTCATCGGTCACATGTGATTATTCCACAGCGATGCAAGTTTTGAAAGAGTGGTTCAAGGAAACTCCAACTTCGAATTTGAAGCTTGTATCGGAGCACCGGTGTCATACGCCCATCACTACCTTGTACTTACATTCGTCTCTTTGTGCTTTCAGTTCCCTTCTGCAAAACTCCGATTCGACTCATCTGCAGGTCACTGTTGTTGAACTCACCGAGGCAGCCTGCAAACACCCAAGGCCTGATCGCCACGTGTTTTAAAATATTTATACAAAAATCATATTATTATATGATGATTGTTGAAACTTTTATATTAAAATTATATTCAATTATACTAGGTAATACGGACCCACAATAAAGTCAGTTGAGTCAGCACCTGGGATGAAACACTAAGAAGAGAGTATTTCCTCTCTGCTCACAGCTGTGAACTTTTTTTCTGGAGTTTTCCTGACTGGAGTCAAGAGTAGAAGACACATCTAATGTTTTCCTCTGGGTGCACACCATTTATATATCGCTTTTTCTTTCGTGATAAAACATTGGCTTCTGAAACCATAACCACTAACCTTTGTCAGTTAAACTGATGAATAAAAATCGTATTTCTTTCTTTTAAGGTTGTACTATAATGGTTTTTCTATTTTTTCCTGACTATTTACATTGTAGATTTTCACTAGAGGACTCAAAACTATGAATGGACACATATGGAATTACAAAGTAAACAAAAAAGTGTGAAATAACTCAAAACATGTTTTATATTTTAAATTCTTAAAAATAGCCACCCTTTACTTTGATTACTGCTTTGCACACTCTTGGCATTCTCTCCATGAGCTTCATGAGGTCGTCACCTGAAATGGTTTTCCAACAGTCCTGAAGGAGTTCCCAGAGATGCTGAGCACTTGTTGGCCCTTTTGCCTTGACTTTATCCCAGACCATCTCGAATTGGTTTAGGTCAGGTGACTGTGGAGGCCAGGCCATCTGGCACAGCACTCCATCACTCTCCTTCTTGGTCAAATAGCCCTCACACAGCCTGGAGGTGTGTTTGGGGTCATTGTCCTGTTGAAAAATAAATGATGGTCTAACTAAACGCAAACCGGATGGGATGGCATGTCGCTGCAGGATGCTGTTGTAGGTGAAATTAAATAATTTTGAGGTAGTCCTTCATTATTCTATTCACTTTATTCAATGTATCTCTACCACTGAGAGCAAAACAGCCCCAGAGCATAATGTTACCATTAGCATGCTTGGGCTGGTTCAGTGTTCTTAGATTTAAAAGCCTCACCTTTATTCTTTGAAACATAGTTCTTATCATTGTGGCCAAATAGCTGAATCTTTTTTCTTGTTTGACTATAAAACTTTTCTCCACACTGCTTTTGGCTTGTCCATCCGCGGTTGTCCATCCAGCTGTAAATTTCAGTTGAATTCAAAGATGCTGATTATGGAGCAGGGACTTCTTTGTTGGTTAACACCCTCTCAGTCCATAACTGTAAAGCTTGTTTCAATGTGGACAGTGATGCTGGTGTTCAGCAGTGTCCAGTTCATGGCAAGTATGAGCTTTGGGTTTTTATGGGTTGTTCCAGAACTTTCTTACCAATTTCCTCTCATCTGAAGGTGAAAGTTCACGTTTCCATACGGACACTGGCAAATTTCTAAGTCCATTTTTAAGGCTTTGGAACTCCAGGAGACCATGTTAGGAGCCATTATCCTCAAAGGGAGAAAAATTAGAACACTGATGAGCCTTTCCAAAATGACTTAAATAATGTATTGACGACTAATCCAGGATGTCACAAAATAATACAGAAGAACTTCTAAAAACTGAAGGTCTCCCTTGCCTCAGTTAAGGCCTGTAAGAAAGAGACTGGGGGAAAAATGGCATCCATGATAGAGTTCAGAGAAAAAAAAAACTACTGCTGAACAAAAACAGAAACAGACTTGTCCCACTTGATCCCTAATACTTTTTGGACAATATTTTGTGGACTGACAAAAAACAGTTTAACTCATTACATTCACTAACACAGCATTCCTTTAAAAAAAGCAAAAATCATACCAACAGTAGAAAAAAAAAATGATGGTGATAGTGTGATGGTCTGGGGCTGCTTACTGCTTTAGGACCTGGGTGATGTGCTGTAATTGATGAACCATGAATTCTGCTCCCTACCAAAAATTCTGAAGGAGAATGTCCAGCCACCAGTTCATGGCCTGAAGCTCAAGACACTTGGGTTGTACAGCATGACAATGATCTGAAATCCACCTCTGAATGGCTGAATAAAATAAAAAAAAAGAAGGTTTTGTTGTGGTCTAGTCAGATTAGAGTCATCAGACTTGGAGGATGATTGAGGCATTGTTTTCCTTTTAATGCTGGTGAGACTACAGTGAATATCTAGTCTCACATGGCTTCCATAACATCCAACAGACAAAAAAGTAATATGTAAATAAATTTAAAATCCATTGCCAGTCAAGTCATGTCAAAGTTTATTTCTGTAGCACATACAGAAGTGCTGCTCAGGCTGTACAAAATACATTTTAAATAACTACAAAATAATCAAATAATTACAAAATGCATTACATTATGACACACAGTCAAAATTAAATACACACTAGCATACACTAAAATACAAAGTAAAAAGCATAACCTTTATAATAAAGCATAAACCTCAGTTAAACAAAAAACAAACAAACAAAATAGAGGTAAATACACGCTGGTTGGACATCCTGCTCAACTAGAACTAACTCAAGACAGAATAAATCAGTTTTTAACACATATTTTAAAATAATGATTGGACAGCTCTGACGTGAAAACGTAAGCGTGCGCAGGTTTTCCCACATGGTGATTCTAAATTAGCAATAGTTGTGATTGGATGTGGCTGGATGGAACAAAAAAAAAAAAAAAAGTTTATTGAAACATGTCCTGTAAAATATTCAGTGTATTATTTGAGATGTGTAATTATGCATATATTTATTTTTGCATTAAATTTTTCACCTCTATAATACTGTAGATAAAAATGGAACAAACAGGTAATAATACACAAGGCTGCTCACATGATAATCTGTTTTTATATTTCTTTTAATAAGCTTTCTCTACAGAGGCACGCGAAGCGGCGCTTCTAAAAACACACACACACACTTTCTCGAGTGGTTTGTATTTGTTCAATTCAGTTACCAGCATCTAAAAAGAAACCGACAATGTCTAACCAATACCAGTCAGTCAGTCAGCAAATGCGTGGCTTTTTCTGTCTGTGAGAAAGTTTCACATCATTTATTGTCAGCACGAATCTGTGATACAAACATATCACAGATGACTTAAATTCACCTGAGCAAGAGTAAAATTAATGAAGAAAAAGACGTAGACTCACTTTTCAGTGTACTGATGAGATGTGTTTGGTTTAAATAACTTGACCAAACAGTTCCCTGTGGATACTCAGAGGCTGTTATTAATCAGTTAGCTTTAAAGGTGAATGTGTTATTTTTATGTAACTCTGATTTTCCCCCAGTGAAGAAATCCCAGCAGCATCAGCAGCAGAGCTACCATCACAACAACAACAACCATGAAAACAGTTCTCAGGATGAGGTAAATTCGAGTCGAGTGGTCAGTGAAGACAACGCTGTCTTTGTGAAGTGCTGTGACAATAGGAGAATATATCTGCTGTAACACTGTGGTAATACTTGCATTAAGAAATCCTTCAGGGTTTGCAATGAAATCAGAATTATATATTTTACCTGTGACAGCCAGCCAGCTCTCTGGTGATTCACCAACATCAGAGACGGTGCACTTGTACCATCCTGCATCAGAAGTGGAAACACTGTGGATCACCATGTCTCCTGCTGTACTGTTCCCTATGAGGAGTCCATCTTTGTAGAAATCAGAGTGAAGGTGGGAGGACGTGTTCTTGTTTCTGCAGCTCAAAGTCACACACTGACCCTCCAGCACAGGAAAGACAGGACTCTTCAGGATCACAGAGCCAACTGATTAAAAAAAAGTAATGTTTTCATTTCCGTTCATGCTCTCAAAGATTTAAAGCAAAGACATCTTATAGAAGAAGTTTGAAATTACCAGTGACAGTGATGTTGACAGTGTTGCTTCTCTCTCCACTTTTAGTCTCACACCAGTATTTTCCACTGTCTGCTGGATATGCTCTATGAATGGTGCAATATACTGTTGATCTCTGCTTGATGTCACATGCTGATAGAAATCCCTCAGTATTCCTGATCCCTCTTAACTGAGCGTAACCATCATGACTGTCACAGTGAAAAGAAACAGACTCGTACTGAAACACCTGCAGTTGGTCTGGAACAATATGAAAATCTGCATCTGAGACAGAAACACGGAGAAAGATACAAATCTGAACGTTTAATGACAAAAACAAAGATTTCTATCACAGACAAATCACAGACTAAATTGGTATAACTGGTACAAAAGAAGAGGTTTATGCAGTGTGCCGAAACATTTATTGTAGGTTAAAATTTGGATATAGTCCAAAGTAAATTCATATGGGGGAAAAAGGTATAAAATTTTATGGAAAAATGATTGCTACTTACTACTGTTCTGGACACATGCTCTCAGCAGAATGAAAACAACAATGGCTGCATAGACAAAAGCAAAGAAACTTAAAATTAGACTAAACTGCACTTTAAGCTGGAGAAAGTAAGACTTCAGCAGAGGAATTTAGGACACTTGTGTTTCTGGTACTCACACAGTCTAATGCAGAGAGCTCTAACCTCCATGTTGACTTGCTGCTGAATGACAGATCATCATACTGAAGTAGAACATAGTGTACGTGACAGCTTCCTCTTCCTGAGCAGTTCTTCCTGCTAGACTCCATTTACAGTAAGTGTATGCTTGTTTTTGAGCACCCACACTTTTGAACACAAGTCATCAGTGACAATAGATATAGCACTGATTAAGTCCAATCATGTCATTGCTTGAAGTGTTATTAGTTTTATTGTTCCCAAAATCTCTCCTGTTCTTTTAACTGGATTAAAAATGATCTGTTAACTATGCAGAACAGACGTGTGACAACATCAACACTCATCGTCATGTAACTGATGAGCTCATCAGTGTCTATAGTAAAGACTAAAATAATTAAGAGGCATGTTTAAAAAAATAAATCACTAACTTTTTTTTTTTTTTTTTTGCCTGTCCCTGTCCGACTGTAGCAATCAGAATCATTGTCTGAAGGCCAAGAAAAATGCCCAACAGATTTATTTTCCCAAATGGATCATTATGGCTTTGCCACACTGGTCCACTTGATTGATCTTTATTATTTATTTAAAAATATTTTTAAGTTATTTCAATTGGAACAGACAGGACCGGGGGATAGGACAGAGAAAGACGAAGACAGGAAGAAGTTGGGAAGAAGCTCAAGAAAAGAGAGGGAAAGAAAAACAGAGGGGAAGAGGGACAGTGAGAAAAGACACAAAAAATCTGCTTGATCACGTGCTGGAAAAAGAAAAGCAAAAGAGAACAACACAGTAGGGAAACCACAGCAAACAGGCAGCAGCCAAGGAAGATAGTGGGGGGCTGTGGTGACGAGCCTGCAGGCTCCGCCGGCAGCTGGCTATGCCAGAGCGGTCCGAGCCCCTGGGCCCAGAGTCCCAAGGGCCAAGGGGTGTGGGGGGCCAAGCTCCAGCTCTTGGCGTGCACCATGTCTCCTTGATATAAAGTCAGACGGACGTCCAAGATTCTGCACTGACTTTCGAAAGGTGAATTCTGTCACAGTGCCAGATGCACATCTTTTACCCCTCATTGATGACTGCATTGATGACATTGGGTCTGCTAAATACATCACCAAACCTG
>VVHJ01039202.1:17188-28562 GCA_015107715.1 Tylochromis polylepis | reverse complement strand
CTTCTGTCTCATGTAGACGGTGCTGAGCGGAGCCACGTCACAGTCTCTGTGCTGTCCGAACACTTTGCACATGGAGCAGGTCGGCGTCTGGCAGGACAAACAGTAGATGTTGATCTTCTCGTCTTCATGTTCTTCACACATGAGCTGCTGCTGCTCTGGTTTCATGCTAACAAGTCTGCAAGATACAAAAAAATATCATGTTTAATGTAAGGATTGCTCCAGAGAAATTTGGATGTGGACGTAAAACTCTGATAGGTTTATATAACAGGTTTTTGTCAATATCACTGTGATGCAACCCGTTTGTAGTCAGTCTTAATATTTACCTTAACATATTAACAGTGAAAAAAGTGTATTTTAACTCAATCTTTAACTTAAAGCAGCCTGTAATTAAAATGTCTTAAACGCCATTACAGCAAATATAAATAAGGTTGTAAAATGTCTTAAATTTAACATCCCACCCCTGCAGGTAGCCTGCAGCAGCCTACATCTACAAGGGCGTTGTACAGTACTCCTTAAAGCACAGAGAAAGTTCAGATGAAAACCAGTGTTTCAGTTACAAAATAATCCTGAAGCCAGTCTTTTTCTTTTTTTTTTTATTAGCTATTAGCCATCATTTTAATACCCTTAAAATGAGACCAAAAGGAAACTTGGCTAATTTTTAATCTCATTCCCATGCATAGCATGCACAAGACTTGGCATCATTGTGTGTATTGTTGAAGCAGCTTAGTTTACTTCTGTTAGCACTGACGTATTTTGACGTCAGTGGATGATGGAAGAACTGCATAAAGAGTTTGGCAGAGGTGGCAGCTGTCCCTTTGCCACCTGCAACTCAAGAATGTCACTGCTCACTTACAGCTCAGCAGGTTTCCTTTATTATAGCTTTAATATATACAAGAATAGTGTATGCATATAAAGGTCATTATCATTGCTGTCTCCTTTATTTTTGTGCGTGTGGTTTGACATCATTCTCCTCCCAGATTGATCACTGCCAGACATTTCGTTTAAAAAAAGAAGCTGACACGGACATGGATAACTCTGGCGCCGCGTAGCTTCTGAGAAACAACAGCTAAATTTCATGAAATAAACTGTCCTTTGTACTCTGACGCAGGCATCTCTGACAGAAACGATGATTAAGTTATGATAATATTTTTCGCATTTGAAAAAATGATGAGAAAACCACAAGTTACAAAAGATTTGTGAACATCTGTGTGAACAATCACGTCTATTTTAGCCCACGCAGATAAAAAGGGGACTCCTGTCCTATTGTCGCTCTTCTTTTCTTTCACTGACTCATTCAGCTTCTGTTCTGGAGAGAAAGAGAAACTGACACTGAGGATGATCTGTTGTAGTAAGTGTGGAGAGCAGATGTACTAAAGAGGCTTCTGCTTGAAACACTTTACTTTTTATACGAAGTGCATGCATGTGGAAACACCTGTCATACTGTCATTTCTACAGTGGTCAGGTATTGGTTATATGCAGGTGGAACAGTTACTGTATCAGGTTCCAGATAAGTCATGCTGGGGAAATATTTGATAACTGGTTCTGGTTGATACACTCATAGAAAATGACTCTACTTTTAGAGCTGGTTGAGAATTTGGGTTTCTTGTGGCTGAAGAGATTTGTTCCGATTTTCTTTCCTTTTTATTGCCTCTTTTCTTGTACAGGGTTTATCCTAGCCTGATGATAATTTAAAAAAATCTTGATTCTTCTTCTGATTCTGATTCTAAATTATCATAGCAATAATTATACTTTAATAATTCAGCTTAGCGCTCAGCTGAATTATTAAAGTTCATTATGAAACAGCCTGGTTGACAATGATGCCCACCCAGATTTCTGCACTGTCCTGCAGCAAAAATCTAAATATTAAACATCTTTCTGTCCACCCGTTATGAAAATCCGACTCGTTACCTGTAACAATCTGTTACTACAGCCAAAGCATCAGACGTTTCTTTACATGCTTCCCCTTTTCAACATGTGTCAACATAAAAGACATTCTTTATATTGCCAACACGTTTCCTTGTGCACACCATACATCATTCACCTGTAATCATCAGCGTGTGCATCAAAATGTATTAATAAAGAAAATAGAAGAAAATATAAAACTGACACGTCTCAAGACTGGCTAACATATTTTAGTCTGTACTTGAAAACTCGGTGACTTATGCTTGATTTTGTCTTTAAATATGTCTCTGGGAATAAAGGAGAAACAAATAACCCAAAAATGACCGTTAAAACGTCGTTGTTTATTTGATTATGTTGGTTATGTGAGCATGCATGGCTTTGTCATTACTGCTACATATACTTCATATCAGCCACAATGAACAAGAACGCAACATACAGTACGTTTACATCACCTCTGCTCTGCTGACAAACAGGCAAACCCACACACCTGCTGTAATAAAATATGATGCTGCTCTCTGCAGGCAGTCACTCATTACTACAGCTGAGTGCACTCTCGACAAACATGCTAGTGTTTTTAAATGATGAATGAAGAATTTCAAGATTTATAAACAGTACAATGTTTCATTTTATGACTCTTCTGTTTACTTAGATTTGTATTAATCTCATTACACAATAATAATTTAATATAAAATACATTAGATGGATAAACTTGCCCTGATTAACGTTTCTCGGCCTATGATTGGACATGCCAGTTAGTAGTGAATCAGGATTGGTTTAATGAGACAAATGCTTCTGAGGACGACAGGAAGGGGTGTGTCCCATAGTAACAACAAGAAATAAAAACAGAGAGTTTGTCTTGGGTGTCCAGTGATAGAATTACTTGACTCTGGTTTAACACAACTAACAAATATTACTGGAAAGGTGCATTCAAAGACTGAACAAGCTGTTTCAGATTCTCTCCCTTCAAGACAACTTTCTCCTGATTGGCCAGCTCTTACAAACAGATGGTTGACCAATAGGTGGGTGTGGATTCTGTAAGTCCAGCCACTGGGTTTGTGCCTGAGAGGACCATATTATTAATACCCACTCAATGACGTCATACAGAACCAAGAGTAGAAAAAACTGTCTCAAACTGAGTGTTTAGAGCGGTCTGAGGTTTATACTTTATATTCCTACAGTGATCTCATTATCTGTAAGCCAAAACCTCAGACCGCTCTAAACACTCATTTTGAGACAGTTTTTTCCTACTCTTACTATACTTGTATCTGGTATTTGCAAAACAAAATAACAAACAGACAAAGTCTAACTCTGCTTAGACTTCATTAATTAAGAGGCACAGCTTCACCAGAGCAATCCTCTGGCTGTATTGAGACATCACTACAATGGCAGTGGCCCCCTGAAGACCCTCAAATATGTACACGTGATTAAAACGTTCACTAAAAGAAACATTTGCCTGGGTTACTACCCCTTCTTTCAACCCTCCCTCACTCACTCATTCACCTGGAGGACTCCTGCTGTCTGTAGATGTCGATAATGTTCTCCACCAGCAGGTTCCTCTGGAGGCCATAGACTCCATGGCGGTCCAGCACCACCTCATGGCGGCACGACGGACAGCGAAAGCGGCCGCCACTGGCCGTCACACTCGAGGAACCGCGGGAATGCCACAGAGGATTAGCTGACTGGATTTAAGAGGGGGGGGGGGACAAAAAAAACCAAAACAGGCAATATTGATAATAACAATAAGGAGAGAGGTACAAACCTCTCTCCTTTTCCACAGGCCACATTTGGCCTTGACTGACGGTGCTGACTCAGGGTGACTCAGCACCGTCAGTCAAGGCCTCAGCTCAGCCACAGATCCACTGTCCATGAGCCAGATGTTAGGTGTGTAGTGACATCTGGGCCACATCTTACTGTAACCCACTTAATCTTGTAATCTTCTGTTTGTTTGTTTGTTTGTTTTTTCAAGATATCTATAGCCGATTTTTGAAGCCATTTAACTGCAGATGTTTTGGGCCCCTAAATTACATTTTTTAGGTCGAAATAAAAATATATTTGCATATAAAATACAATGTAAAGAAACAGCTAAAAGAAAGAAAATATTTTTACTTTAGCAAAAGCCAAAAGTTTGTTTAATATACAGATACTATTCCGCTAACACTGAAGTGGACGAGAACTGTATAAATACTTTATAATTTTTTTCTGTTTGGGTTTTCACTCGGTCACATCATAGCTGTGAATCTCAGGCCACTGCAGACTCTGAGGATGAGTGCTGAGAAAGGGGAACTCCACCTAAAACCTTTAAAACTAACAGTGTAATCTCAATACTGAAGAAATCCTGAAGGTCTCTTCTTATTTTCTTTCAGTCTCACCTGGAAGAGGTCGTTGGCACACTTGCGGCAGAGGTTGTGCTGACAGGGCAGGATGACCACAGGTTTGGAGAACATCTCCAGGCAGACGGGGCAGATCAGCTGCTTTTCCAGATTCTCCATGGTGGCTCCGCTTCCTGCACCGGGCCCAGAGCTGCCTGCTGTCGGGTGCTTAAAGCCGAGAGCAAAGCTCATCACCTCTGACGGTGAGGAAGATGTCAAAGACGACAGGAAGCTCTGCCCTTCTACTCTCAAATGGCTGTGAAGTTAGTTGGTTTTAGTATTTTCCACTTCGCTCTTACGCCATTTCTAACCCCAGTTGTCCAGTTGTTGTAGCCAGCTTGCCTAAAGCCCATGTAAAGACCCTCCCACACACCTCAGGCCCACAGCAGCCAGCCTGTCCCTCTGTTGGTATTTTTAGCTCCTCAGTTTGTTCTGGCTTGGGTTACTGTTTAAACTGCGTTCCTGAAAGTCCGGGTGTGGCAGGGTAATCACAGCAGGGTTCAGTATCTGGGTTCAAATTATTCTATTTTTATGAAGTCTGATACTTCAGAGGGGATCCTGGTGACATAATGCAACCTGTGACAGCAATGTTTGAGGCCATTAGCATGCTGGCATAAACAGCTTGAAGCATTAGTCAACTTAGATGTCTGTTTGTTGCTGCAGAGCACGCCGAGTACGCAGCATCTCTGTTCATCCAACTTTCTGACTAATCTCACCAGGAGATTAGCCAGAAAGTTGGAGTATTTGTTGTGCTGTATTTTTCCAACAAGCCTTCTTGCTTGTTTGGAGTAAAACAAAGTGTGTACTCGGGTGAAAATATTGTTTAATTAAAGATCTTAAATATCAAAACCTCTAAAACAAACTTCAATTTACCGAAGCTTTGCTAAATAATGACCTGGGTACAAATCAACACATTTAAAACATTTTTTTCCCCCCCACGGCTGATTTATGTTTCTTGACGACATTCAATTCAGTAAGAAGTCAGCATTTTGTAAAAATTTACCAAAATGGTTCAACTATTAAAACAAAACCTAATAAAGTTAAAATTTTCGTTTGGTTCTTCACTTTTTTTTTATATTCGTTTTCCACTCGACCAAATATATAAATGTAAGGTGTGCCACTGAGTCATCAAGCATGAGAGGCAGGAGAAGAAAAAAAAAAGTCTGTCAGTAACCAGATCCTAATAAAGAGCTGAACAGAATCGCTGGCCAAGCTGCTCTCTCCAAACAAACAACGGCTCACAGGACATTAAGCTCCAATGGAAATATAGAAATATCAGTCAGAGAATAGATATCCGACTCAAGAACGCCATCTAATGTTTACCCTCTGCATCAGTCTCCGGAGAAAGCATTTATTGAATATCTGTGTCTTGAATAAATGTGCAAGAAGACATAAAAGCAGGGATGTGACTAGAACTGAAGAATTTCTTTGTGGGGCTTAATCCGTCTTTTAGGAACAGACGACTACGACTACTACATCTACACATTATGGACCGTTCAAGTCATTTCAGTGAATATGAGGACAAAATGTGATCAGACAAATCAAGTCATGTGTTGTGATTATTAATATTAAATAATAAAGATGTGAAGTTTATCTGTGCGGTCATGTTAAATATCAGAGAAATTACACAGGTCTGCAACCAAAAAACTGCACAGGATTTTTTGACTGTTTCTTACAGATTTTTACTCACTGAAACCGAGAAACATATTTTTAAAATTCCGTCTCGTCGATTTTTCTTGGAAAACTCATGTTTTTAGTTTTTATTAAGCATACAATTTCCCTTTTTAAACTGAAATCTGGTGTCCTATACTTGAGTCAAAAAAACATATCCAATAATGATTTCTTACATTAATTTAATATTTCTGAGACTCAAGAGAAATACAAATAGAAAATGGGAGGAATTGAGGGGGTCAGAGGAGGGGTACGGTGGGTTTGGCGGTGTGAGGATGATCATGTCCCAGCAGGTTTATTTTGTTCATAGCAAAAGGTAAGGTATCTCAGAACAATTATGCATAGTTAATTGTAATAAAATATTGATTTTTTTTTTCCATCGCTGTTGTGCTTTTTTTAATGTAAACTCCTCATGTGTTGCAAAAGAAAAAAAAACTGTACTTGATGGAGGGAAACGGAGCTCATTTTTGGATTCAGCACCCTAAAAAACAAAATTTACCAAAAATATCCCATGCAACTGAAAAAAATAAAAACAATTTTGCAGACCTGTGTAATCAGAGGAAAGTTGACTTATGTTTTTAAGAACACTAAAGTCTATAAATGTATGAATCAGTCTTTAATGACACTTTGTTGTTTTTAAAAGGAGTTTAGTGTAAAATGTAGTGTTTAATTTATTGCTTTTACAGTATTTGAAGAGTTCCAGTTCCTTTATTGCACTGTATACTATCAGCACATTGAGGCAGGGCATTGTGCATACACTGTAGCTATGAATTAACTGTTTTACAATCACGTTTATGCTAGGCTCTGACCTGGTAAAATAATTGATTACTCATGCAGAATCTAAGCCTGATCTGGTCCACAATGTGACCCAGAGACCCCTTTGTGGCCTTCAACCTGTCAGCATACAGCAGTGAGGTCCGTTCCCAGGGACAGACAAAAAAACAAAAAAAACAAAACTGAAGTATTTGCTAATCAACAGAATGGAGAGAGTCTGCAGGACTAAGCTGCTAATGGGCTAACAGGACTATTTATAGTCTGGAGTGGAGGGCTGCTGCAGAGTGAGCCAAACATACAAACACAGGGATTCAAGCTGAAGACCTCTGTGATATATATAATATATATAATATAACTTAATAAACACAAATCAAAACGTGAAGCTACCCGCTGTGGCGACCCCTTGTGGCCAGGGAGCAGCTGAAAGTAGCTTTATGCATCTTATTTTTAACCCATGACATAATTTCCTAAGCAAGCACAAATATAAGACAAAGTTACACACACTACACAAGTTATAAAATCCCGTTGTTTTATTTGGTTTCCATAATAAATCATTTACATGTCGTCCACAGGGAGCCACAACAGTCAGCTCTCCTATTTATCAACCCCCAGTTTCATCCAAATTCTTCTAAATTTGTGCACTCTTTTTATTTCTTCTTCTTAATAAAGACAAATGCAACATTTTTTTTCAACCAGTCAGCTTCTCCACAAAAAGACAATAGCTCCATGCTAATTGTTTTTAGCATACGTCAGTGGTTATATTACCAGACAGTGCATGCTGACGTGTTAGCGTCAAACATCCGAGTAAGCAATTCTGTTAAATCCTTTCATAAAACATGTCGCCTAAATGTAAGAATTTTTAAAAAAATCATTTTGCTGTTTTATGGCGCTGCTTATAACGGTTTAAAAGAAAAAAAAAAAAGTAGTATGACTTTGAGTGCTCCACCATCATGCTTAGACTCTAATGATGTAGCGATAAATAACAATGAACTTCTCCGTTTCACTTTTGGATATTATTATGAATTAAAAACAACTATGACATGAAATTAAATGACCTTCAAGTTTGCAGGCGGTTTCACTCAGAAACACAAGCTAATATGTAAATAAAGAGAGCAGATATGAAGTGACTGACAAAAATTTATCAGAGCTGGGGTTTGTTTTTGTTTTTTTTCCACAATATGGTCGTACATGTAGCTCTGCATTCATTTGTTATAACACACCGGGTAGTACAGAAGAGTTTTAGAAGCCGAATTTAGATGCGACTATAGTTTTGGCCAGCACACAGATATAAAACCTTTAAGCAAAATTTATTATTTATTTAAAAGAAAAAAAAGACCAACTAGCATTAGTACTCTACACAGGACTATAACGCTCCACATGACAACAACTGAACAGCTTCCACATCACATCAGTAAACAATGCTTGAGGTTTGAAAACATTAAAACAATCAAAATATTATTTCTTTGACTTAAATTAGAGACTAAGCAGTATAAAAGCCAAGTATTAGTAACATTACAAAATAAGAAGACATTTACCAGTGCGATAAAAAAATGACCTTAAAAGAGGTTAGGGGGGAAAAAACAAGCAAAAAAAACCCACTTTCTTTCGTAGAGGGGAAAATAAATAAAAACAAAACAAACTTAAAGAGAAATAATATTTGTATGTGATTTTAAATTCTGTTTCGACACACAATTTCAAAATTGTTACATCCCCATTTTAAAATGTATGCACTAAAGGACCAGTCGAACGTTTTGGGGAATGTGCATTTAGTGTTTCATCAATACCACTTTAAAACACTAACAAAATTAAGCCAATGAAGGGCCTTAACATGTCATTTACCGAGCGGCCAACAGGGGGCAGCAACTCTGGCTTCACAACTGTATAGACGTCTAAAGGAAATGGCTCTCAGCTCTTTTAATTTGCGAGCTCACTGAAAAGTTTACTAATGAGTTTATGGCCTCGATCACTAGTTCCAAATCTTACCGAAGGGTCCATTTTGTCAGTGATGACCCCATTAATAAAACAGAGGCTACTTTACCTTGTAATTGACAAGTCGCTAATAATGTCCTTGGTTTTACAGTCAGACCCGCCCCTCACTCATCATGCACACTTTCAAATCACTAAAATGGCAAAAAACCAGCAAAACCCCTCTTCATTAACCAATGGGTGGTGCTGAGGTGGCTACACCCATCTTTTATTTACAGTCTGTTGCCAAAAAGCATGAAGCAAATACATTTACAAAACAGATTTCCCAAAATGTTGAAGTTTCTTTGTCGTTTCAGAAGATACCCAAAGCCATCCATTCATCCATCCATCCATGGACATGTAGCAGAATAATGCTCCACATGACTGACCTTCCAAGTACATTTATGACACAAGCCATTGTATTTTTGAGCTTTTTGTTGAAGTAAAGTGGTTATTTATTGGGCGTCATCTGCCTTCTATTACAGCTTTTGAGTCAGGGAAGAAAATCAGTTTCAGACAAGTCAATAAATCAGTGCAAAGTGGATAATTCAGGCAAAATGCTGGCAGCTCAAACCCTCACCAAAATCGCATTACATCATCAGTAATCCTCATGTCTCAACCTTAGATGGCATTAAATCTATCAAATCACCCGTAGGGAAAGCAATTAAATAATTTGCCATCTAAAAGCAATTAGCGTTGTCATGAGCAGATCCACTGACATTTTGAGCTGGACGACACCGACATTAACATACAGCACTGACTCAACAATAAGCTTCTAGTGTCCCAGATTAAGAAAATTGACATGAGCTGAAACAATTTGCCAACTGTGGCTTCTTAAAAACGTTCATTTTCTGCTTTTCTTTGTCTCCAGATTTTGGATGAAATAATCTATAATGGAAACTAGTGTTGGATATTTCTTACCATTTTCTCACATTAAATGCAAGGAAAAAGCAATAAATAAATGTTAGCTACAGCTCTGAATAATCATCTGTAATTAAAGGATGGATGAAAATGCGACTAAAATCCAAAAGAGGGGGGAAAAAACCACCATGAAATCAGAAACAATACAAAGGAAAAATGTGCGTTTGACTGAGAGAAGGTGTATAAAACTGATGAAGCCAAAAATCTCTGTAGTGTCTGTATTTATTGTGCAATTCAAGGTGTCTCAATACAAACACTGATCCAGATTCACTAAAGCATGAAGGAAGAGCGATCCCAAGTGTGCACACTGAGCGAAGATGAAGAGGAGACCCGGATTCTTCAGGTTAGATTTAATCAATCGTGCTCATGCACTGAATTATTTTAGACAAAGTATTCATGGGTGATTCTGCAAAATAACATAGAAAACAGTGAACGCATCCGGGGCTTGTATTTTTAGTCACTGCTGCAATTATTCTTGAAGGCACAGCACTGCCAGGGTCAGGTTAGCACATAAAGAAGGACTTTCCTTCCCAGAAACTCAGAACAGATCAGTGAGAATGCAGGAATGAATGGATCCGTCCTGCAGTTAAAGGGCGAGTGCCTGAAATTTGCAATAAAGACGGTTGATTGCTTGCTCATTACTCTTTTTAAAGGCTGCAAATAAATTTCCAAAGCATCCCCCAAACAGAATAAGTAATAGTGGTGCAATTAAATCAGGAGACTGCCCTGTAATGCAGTCTTAGTGAATCTGGACCTGAGTTCATAGATCATCAAGTAACTTTCAGGGTTTCTGCAGTTCTGAATGTAAGAGGTACAGTAAAAGAAAAAGAAGAAGAAAAATGGCAACAGACCCGCCTGACACGGTGCATAGACTGAAATGCATAATATACACACAGCTTTGACAATCTGAACTGTGGCTTACAGAGCAAATGGCATTTCTAGAAACTATCGGCCTGGGCTACATGAAGCTGTCGGCTTTGGTCTACCAAATAATCTGACTGCAACACAAGAAAGAGCGCAATACATAAAAAATAAGTAAATCTAACAGAAACATAAGTGTAAGTCCTTTCTAGTTAAAAGACTATGGCATCTGTCATTGTCCATTTCAGTCGGCAGATTATTATTGGGGGGGGTTACTTTTTTTTTCTTTTTTTTTTTTTAGCCGAGGGTGGCACAAGATGACATAAGGGCTGTTAACGAGCATGTGTTTGTTTACAGGATGAGTTTGCATGTCTGCAAGCTCAGCAATTTGGCTCAACAGTTGTCCCATGTTTGTGGTTTGAGGTGAGTTCCAGTGCTGTACAAGAAGGTGCATGCAGCCGTACAAATTGCATGCACACCAGGGTGGAAGCGTCAAGTCCACTCCTGATCGAAGCTCCAAGATTAGGCTCAGACATTTATTGTTAAAGCAATGAAATGTAACAGTGTCCTGATTGAAAACTTTTTACACTGTGAACCATCTGTTAGGCTTCCTGCCTCCTCTGAAGTTTAATTTTTTTTTTTTAAACAACCATCGATGGGACTAGTTTGAGACATCAGAGGACGACAATGCAACCTTTAACTAAATGCGATTGTTCACGAAGAAGAAGAAACGTGTAGTTCTTGTCTTGCCACTGATATGAACACACCGAAGTGGCAATGAATTTACCACCAACCTGCATGGGTTTCTTCAGAGGGCAACTCCAAGGCAAGTTAAAGAGGGAAAACAGAAAATAGGTGCTCCTGCTGGTGACCAATGGAGTCCAAAATGAAAGGAGGCAGTTAAGATCGTG
>VVHJ01039198.1:11396-28719 GCA_015107715.1 Tylochromis polylepis | reverse complement strand
CACACACACACACACACACACACACACACACACACACACAGTGATTCTAAACAGATACCCAGCAAATTTCTCCTGGCTGCTATTTAACTATCTAATTATTCCCTTTTTCATTAAATGAGTAAATCAGATTCTAATTAGCTAAACTGCCATTCAGTAGCCAGGGAGCAAAAGATTGTGATACATATTGGTAAGTCTTACTCTTGGTGTGTGTGTGTGTGTGTGTGTGTGTGTGTGTGTGTGTGTGTGTGTGTGTAGGGCGATGGGTGATGGGTATGTGTCCATGTGTGAGTCTGACAGCATATGCTCCCCTCTTTGTCCCTAGGGTGAGGTAGAGGTCTCTGGTAATTACTTTTGTTGGACCAGGAAAGATGCTGGTGGAGAGCAGGAAGGAAGCCAGCAAGAACCAATCGTGTGTTAGACCTTTGATTAAAGCTTCCTTAGACACATAATAATGAGCAGTCTGGTAGGTAAAGACCGCTATTCCCAGAATACACAATAAGTATTTTAAAAAGCATTTTTATTCAGACAAATGGTGGGTAGTTGTTAACATCCACAAACTAGCTATTTTAAACATGTACAACAAAGCGGGGCAAACTGGGATATATGCCAGTTCATAAGTACCCAGTCAAAAATTTCATATGCAGCAATTCTGATCCAGATTCTGTTTAAAGGAGCCATCAATGGAAATAAAGCGAAGGAGAGGGTTGTGTAACATTGACCATGGTTTCTCTAATTGGCCCTCAAGAGACTCACTGCTGAAGGGGGGCACTTTCTTCTCATTCCTGTCCTGCAGCAGGCCCACCCTTATTGTTCTGACTGCATCTCAGGATTGGGAACACAGTTTATAAGCATTGACTATTACGGGCATTGGGTTACGTGCGTGCGAGTGCCTTTGCATGTGTAGGGTTATACGTAGCAGCATACCCTGCCTGATTGGATGCAGCACTCCTGTTTATCCACATCCCGTTTGAATTAGGTGAATTGATGTAAAACACTTTAAAAATTGCTATCTCCCCCAGATAAGATAAACATCGACTCATCAGGAATTCTAGCCACAACCAAACAAGCCTGCCAAAGTTTCCCATCAGTACACCACCTCCAGAATGTCAATGTCCCTTAATACTGATTCTGATTCTAATCCTAACCTGGGCCCCTTCGCTCTGGGGTGTTACTAAAGATTTGTTTGGAAGGCTTTTGAAATTTTCAGGACTTTGTATTTGGCTCCTTGTTTTGTGTGTGCTTGTCATTTCAATTGTAATTGCAATGCAGAAAGAAAGAGAATGACTACTGTTCCGGTGTGCGGTTATGCCCCCCGTTTCCTTTGGAAGCTTTGAAGCGAAAAAATTTCAAGGTGAAAATACTGTGTGCAAAAAATAAACAAATAAATTTTTAAAAAATAAACCACTTAGAATTTTGCCATTTGCAGCCTTTTTTTTTTTTTTTTAAACAGAATCCAAATTTGAACAGCGTAACTTAGAAATTGTCTCTGTCATCCAAAGACTTTTGTGATGCAAAATTAACAATTGTGACTTGACTGAACGCTGGTACCATGGTGATGTTTTGCCATTATACAGAATGCAGTGATTTCAATTTGCCCAATTTGCGCTGAATTTCTTCTAGTTGAAAACAGTTCAAGCCTTAGCACATTAAATTATAGTGATAGCAATTTTTGCTGACAGCAGGAAGTTCCCCCATATGTGACAAACATTATTCAGTTTATTTAATACTCACACAGAGAAGGCTACACATCCAGCAACATTTAATTAGTGGATGTTCTATAATGTCACATAGAAGACACAGAAAGTTACTCCTTTGTGCGATACGAAGAAATGACTACTTGCTGGAAATAACCCCCCCGATGATGTGCAAGGAACCCATCATTGCCACTTACAGCATTAATGAAACATCAGTTCTGTTGCCGACAGCAAGAAAAACAAAGACGCAATGAAAAAAGGAAAAAAAAAGGTAAAACTTCACATTTGAGTTGTGCTTTAAAGTATGTCCTTTTTGACAAGCTGCTAGTTTGATTCTTTTTTCTTTTTGTTTTCCTTTCCTTGTTGATATAACCCTAAAAAACTCTTTAGGACTTAAAATAGCATACATGTACTTCTGCACCTTTTGTCTCCTTTGCTTTGAGTCGATCTACTAACAAATAAGTTACTGTCAGATTTCAGTTGGAGCAGGTCTTTAAAGAAATGAAATGACCTAAACAGATTGTGTTCATATGGCCTACATTCAACACACCACTGTATAAACTTTGCTTGATTAGGGGAGTTGATATCTGTGCAGCCCAGCGGTTGACCGCAAAACGACGCACAGTGTGGTTGTGATTCAAAGCCTCCAGGGAAGAGAAGAATTAATAAGAAAAACAAACTTTTGAAAGTAAGGTATGAGTCAGAATGTAAACAGTTAAAGGCTTATATTTAGATATTTGTTCACGTCTTTAAAATCCTCTAAGTTTAAAGTATGGTCCCTTTAGCATATCTTGTGATGAGATTTTTCTTTAATAAACATTACGTGATTGAAAACTAAGGTGTTAAATGCAGGCAAAGAATACCAAAAAACTTTTGATATATGAGATGTAACTATGAAATTACATCTCATATATCATTTGAATAACAATGAGACTGTAGAAAACTAATGGAGAATGTGATTATGGGGATATTTTATTTCTCATTTTTAGTTATTATTTAAAATGTTACTGACACGAAGACAAAAAAAACATTTTCTCTTTTTCCTTCTGTATTTATTTCTGTGTCGCTCTGCTCTCAGTTCAGTGTGGGTGTTCTGTACCAGCCAGCTCACCACATCTGGGCCCTCTTTGAAAGTATACTGTTATTTCGGCAATTAGGCTTAAAAACAAATAGAATACTTTTAGTTTACGCATGCCAATCTCCATATATAACGCAAACGCGCTCAAACTCTTGCTCACACCTTGCTCACACACGCTGGTCCTGCACACCCTTAATGACATAATGACAGTCGCTATTTATGTCTGTCATCCATTTTTCATGGCCAATTAGGTGAAATGGAAAGCGCATGTCAGTGAAACCTCAGCTAGGGCTCTCAGGCTGTACAGGATGAGCACAGGAGCCCAGGGAACATGTGTGATTCTCTGCAATCATGTGCAGCAGGCATCCTCAGAAACAGTTTGAGGTGGCATGCATGTGCATGTGGACATGGGTGTGTGTGTGTGTGTGTGTGTGTGTGTGTGTGCGCGCGCCTTTGAGGTGTATAGTAAAGTTTCATCAGTTTTGGATCGCACATCAATCATGGCAGATTAGCTGACACCTCTCCTACCCACACTGCTCTACTCCCCGCCTGCAGGCCCTGACTGATAGGTGGGTGCTAGAAAAACAACACACACTCGCCCGATAGCAAACAGAAATACAAGGTCTCTCTCCCTCTTTCCCACATACACACAAAACTCTGCACATATTCGTCCTCCTCCCTTGACTATTTTCTTTTTCACCATCTTCCTTTTTCTCTCACTAACTCAATATTTTTTTTCCTGCCCACTCACTGGATCAGTCTGCTTTCATGTATACGATTTCTTGTGACTTGTGTATTTGTGTGCCTGTATGTGTAAATAAGCTAGTTGCTCCGGTCTTGTTGTGTACATATTTCACTGATTGTTCTGTCCACGGTGGCTCATTGCCCATTGGACTCTGTATCAGGCTCATCCAGTTTTCAACACTTAGATGAGCAGAGCTGTGATGAAACACTTCCCATTTGGGAATAATGGATAGATGGATAAATAAAAGGATGGGCAACATTGTAAAATCTGGGTAGCATTTTTGCACCATTATATGACTAAACATTCACCTGGCTTGCTATTATAGATGTTTTTTCTGTAGTCATTGGTAAAGGATTAGTCATCAGTACCATCACTACAAAATCAGACTGCACCAGTTTTTTGGGGGGTTTTTTTTGGTTTTTTTGGGGGGGATTAACACATGTGGGAGGAGAAAAGGAATGAGTGATCATAATGAAGGACAAAAAAAGAACAAACAGGATGATCAAGCATTGTTGACCTGCAAAATGAGAGCGCTATGGCTTCAGATGTCTATGAACGTTTTAGCACTTGTGCTTCTAAAATAGTGTTCTCATTCTCTGATTGCAGATTGTGCACGTGCTTAAGATACTGGGAGCTTAACAGAGCTATAAATATTTGGATTTTCACCTGATAATTTTCAAGTTTATTCACGGGAAAAGGAATGTAAGATGTGAAATTGGGCTCTATCAAAAGGTTTCAGTCGGATGCATAGGCTCTCTTTCACAACATGAAATCAAATCAAGCAAACAAAATGAGTGCAATCGAACTTTTTTTCTTTCTTAGCTGCAGGAGAAAAATCCTAAGAAAATCTGAGCTGTGATGTTGCTAAAACATGTGTTGTGTTGCATGTTGACAATACTTTGTTAAACTTTTGTAAAGCTAGCAAGCAAACCTGGCCTGATAGCTTCTGATTTTATTGTGTGACAACGGCGCCTTTGGAAGTGAGGCAAACTATGTTAATGCTCTGTCTTATCAGTTTATCTGATATCCTCCTCTTTTTCACCTCTCTAGTAGTTCTTTCTTGTATCTCATCTGTCCGCTGCACTCATCATCTCCTCTCTCCAGTTCTTGTCATGAAAAGGATGCAATCAGCAGGGTTTTTGCCAGGGTACTGCAAGCCCAGCAGTCCACTGACTCTAAGTTGACCCCCTGCCTTCAGACATTAGCATCGATCATTAAGTTTGCTAATGTATGCTAGTGTTTTAGACTAATGTTCATGGTGTCTGTTTTTACTCATTTAAACAAATTTTTAAAAAACAAATGTCAAAAATGAACTAGAAGGGAACACAAAGTTTTGTTATTAAAACTCAGCTAATGTAAGAATTAATATAGATATGCTTTTTCCATTTATTACAGTAGATGAAATGATTCATCATGTGAACAAGGTTACCTGTGACTCAGTGCTATCCTGCCGCTATAGCCTATGCTACCTTTTCTTCTGTCCTCTCATTAGCCACAGAATAGAGAAGTAAGAAATGCACATATACAGTTCTGAAGTTCCACCTGTGCCACACATACTGTGTACACATAGTGTGTGTGTGTTACAGTGCATACTGCGTCATTACCAAAATGGTACTTTAAAAATAATTTTTTTAACGTGTTAAATAGAAGGAGGCAACACAGTGATGCGATGGTTAGCACTGTCAACTCAGAGTAAGAAGGTCCTGGGATCAAATCCAGTTTGGGGCATTTCTGTGTGGACTTTCCATGTTCTCCTTGTGTCTGCATAGGTTTTCTGTGTGTACTCCAGCTTCCTACTACAGTCCAAAGACATGCATGGAGTTTCTAACTGGTGATTCTAAATTGACTGTAGGTGTGAATGTCTGTCTGTGTGTGTTAAGCCATGTTCTGTTGCAGACATGCACAACTGGAGACCTGATGGCCGAATCGTCATTCCTGTTATGTTTCTTTGACATCCGCTTAAAGTCCACCACCTGAGCACATGTGTAGTTAGTGAATTATAATGTAAATTCTCTGCGAATGGCTCTGCCCAGTCACAAAAACAGGCAGACACGTCGGTGTCTCATGATGAAATGTCTGTCACTTGGATCCAAGAGGACCTTAGCAGACTTGCAGATGTGAGTGATGCAAGTATAATCTCTGCTTTTAGCCCTACAATAGATTGTCTACCTGTCATGGGTGTATCCTGACCTCAACTCTGATCCTAAATTGGATAAGCTGAAGCCGTCCTATAATAGGCAGGACGACTGACATGAATGACAGGTAGAGGCAATCACCATGCCATCATAAACATGACCTGTTTTGGACATGGACATGTGTGCCAGTGATATGTTTAAGAATACAATCAAAAGTAATTATACAATCAAAATTTTTCCATTAAAACTTGTAATGCAGCTAACTAATCATCTCCATAGGAAATGGGATTAAAATACAATTGAGTAAATGTTGATAAATATTAATAACAAAATAATGAGAACCACCTGCTAAGCTTTGCTAGGCCCTGTGGTGCAAATAAGGCCAATCCCATTGTAATAACACAGCACAGTGTGTTGTCTTCAGTAGCTCAACTCTTATTCTTTTGAGAAAATATGTGCCTACACACAAATATACCTGTAGCATGCGCATGCTATTGTGTCTGACTTTGTTCACCAGACCAGTAATATCAGCCTATGGGACCAGCTAAAATTTGCAGACCACACAGTGTGAGGGTATGTGTCAGCACTGTATTTCTGTGTGTGTGTGTTTGTGCATTTTTGTGAGACTACACCCTGCCTTTTCTTGTTTAATGGAGTGTGAAGGGATTATGCTGATTCAGTTCATAACTGGGGCACGGTGACACAGTCATTACACAGGTGAGTGTGAGTGTGTGTTCTTATGTCTGTGTGCGTCCTTGCATGGCTGTTTTCCACACACAGTCAGGTGAATGGAGATGGTGGAGCAGTGTAAACGTCCCAGTCCTTTTGTCCTCTGCGCCAAAGGCAAACATAGCAGAGAGCTTTCACTAATCCCTTTCGCTAGCCTTATCTAAACCACACCTGAGGGCAAAGGGGAGGTTGGAAGGAAGGGAGGTGAGAAGGAGGATGAAAGAGGTGTGAACGCAAAATGAAGGAGTTATGAGAAAATTGATAATAGAAGAATGCGTATAGGAAAGATGGAGGGTAGAGAGAAATTACTTGTTTATAAAGATTAGAGATTTAAGAGGTGTTAAGAGAAACACCCAATCGGGAGCGAGCATGCAAAATGGCGGAAACACAGTGAAAGAAGAATTACTGAAAACATAAAAAAAGTTTTAGTGTATGCTATGTGAGATGCACCCCACTGATCTCATCTGATCTTATAGCTAGCCTATTGTTGAAACAGTCAGTCAAAAAATGACATGGAAGTTGGCTTTTACCATCAGGTTCAACTAATGTGTTAAAAGTAGCAGAACAGACTATATGTGTGGTATAATGTCTGTTTTATATAATGTATGTATGTTTGAGCTTGAGTTAAAGCTCCTAAAATCTTTGTTTAGAATCTTAAAGATTTATATTTATTAAGTATACACAAGTAATAGCAAAATAATAATAATAATAATAAACAAATCCCAAGTAGAATTTAAGAAATTAAACTGGATGCTCTGTCATATATACTACTACAATGATGAATGCTCACATTAATCATACCCTAAATCCCTAAGGGCTCACAGCTCAGGTTTCAGACAGTTTATTTTTCTACTGTTACATATGTGTGATATCAGTGAGAGGGGATACCCTAATATGATGTATACACGTGACACATGACTCGAAATTTGAGTGTGGCAGCCCCACCCACCTGCTGTTCAGACCCTCTGCTTGTGAGTGTCAGCCAGTTGGCTTGAAAGAGAAAACAGTTTGTGTCAGACACATGATGAACAGAGGGGCTGGGCAAAAGTCCAGTTTAAAAAAAAAAAAAATGAACTGTGCATCATGTGATGTAAACTCCAGCACAGTCCAAGAATAAAAATAATATGGAAAGCTGGAAATCAGCATAATAGATCCTTTTTAACACTCAAAAACTCAGTTTATCGCTTCCATCAGTACTTCATGGTTGTGTTTGGCTAGATTTAATTGACTATGGCCTTTCAACAAAAGCAAACATTCCAGCAACTGTCACCAGAATTTGATTTTTGATTCCATTAAGATAAATGAGTACTTTCTCTTAGAAAAATGTGACTGCGCTGCCAACTTGAGAGATTTATATTACTGTACAAAGCTGTAAATAGTAATACAAAGTATAGCAGGCTTTATTATTGCATATCAACCAAATATAAAAAAGTCAATCAGCAAGAAGAGCAAGATAACTAAAGAAAAGTGGGTAAACACTGCCAGGTTTCTTATCAAATTCTAAACCAGTTAAGCATAACATTTTCTGTTACTTGAAAGATGCTCCATGATTTGAGATTTTGTGAGAGTTGCCAGCTAAACAACAGAGGGTTTGGTGCGGAAATCTTTGACAACACTATTGATGTTTTCAGCCTGATCTTAATGACTGTTTAAAGCTTTTCTAGAGTCTCATGTTGTATTACTTGCCTCTTGTCACAGACAAAACAAGCTAATGGATTATCACATTGCGTTTGTGAGGCTGCTGGAGGCTAAAGAGGAGCAGAGGATAAATAGGATGGCAGAAAAGCATGAGATTAGATGGATGATGCAGATGGTTGTGCTGAAAAGGACAAAAAAAAATTGTCTCCCTCGCTGTCCTTTCTCTGCTTTCACCACTATCATCTTCTTCCACTCACCCCTGTGTACACATGTGGGTTCACTCAGAGTTGAATGCCAGTTGCATGTGTTGAAAACAGGAGCTGGATCATGAGCATTTTGCACAGATCAACACCTTGAGTCACTGGATCCACCATGTGGAAAACAAATACCAATTCTTTCACATACTGGAAATGTTTATGTGGAATCCAGTAAAGATTATAGCAGCCGCGCTGTCACTGCTGGGTGCAGTAGCTCCAACACTCCACTAGGGGGAGGAAGTGGGCTTGTTTACCTAAGTTTCTATAGTAAAAGTTAATGGAGTCTGACTGAACCGGAAGCAGTGCAAGAATTACTAATTCCAAAGTTGTTTCTACTAGAGCATGGGAAAAATATGCCTGTAAGTATGAGTATATTCTGAGTTTATGTTGAGTAAGTGATGTGAAATAGTTCTGTAGACCCTTATATTTGAAGCTAGCATGCAGTCGCGCAGTTAATACTAATTATGTTTGTGTGGGAAATTCCATTATAATTTAGCATTAAGTTACCAGGGTGAACACTAAATATTTTTTCACTTATTTCTCTTGATTATACCAGCTGTAATTTGAGTTAGTAGGGCTTCAGTCTATTTCATGTAATATAAGAAATATATTGTGCCAAATGTATGTTGTAATATGCCTTTTCTTATGTTTTGTAGTTTTACAGTGCCTTCATTAGAGAGCCAAATAAACCCTGCAATGACAATTGGAAACTTTTACCTATGATTTTTAAGAACTGTTTATCTATGTGCTAAACTGGGCATCAACGTACAGGGAGCGCAGAAAAGTAAAAAGGCATCATTCTCATCAGTCGTAGTGAGTTTTGTAAAAGAAAGGATAGTTGAAACGCTGGAAACAAGATCAAAAGTGTCTAGTTCATTATGCTCCAGCCAGCTTACATTATCATCTGCTGCTGCTGCTAGAGCAAGAGCAAAAGCAGAAGCTGCCCATGTCCAGCTCTCCTTTGCCAAGCAGGAAGCTAACATCCTGAAACAACAAGCTGAACAGCTTAAAAAGAAAATCACAGAAAGAAGCTGCAGCAGCACTAGCTGAGGCTTAAGCTTGGGAAGCATGTGTGCAAGAAAGTGAGCACCCATAACAGCCCCAGCTGGACGACATGCAGCAAAACAACCCCACAGAATGAGTAAAAGAGTATGTGTGGCAACAGTCAGAACTTGGTGATGATGATCTGTCAGCCCAGTATGAACAACAACCAAGAGTTCAGTTATGGATGACGATCAGCTCAGTTTCACCATCCTCAGAATTGACAATGCAATTTTAAAGAAAATTGAGGACTTTCCTAAGCTGATGAAGAGAGACAACCAGTGCTTGAGAGAATTGGGGGATCTTCTACTAGAACTTTGTGCTGCCAAAACAAGCGTTCAGCTTCCAGGCCTTTCACACCTTGAAATGGCCTAAGAGTAAATCCGATTCTGGTAAAACTCCCGTATAACCTTCAGGAGAAATATGTGGCGACTGAGCCAGATACACTCAGAGTGTATCCTGCTGGACATTCAGAGAAAGCAGTCAAAATCTATGCTGTTCTAGATGAGTAAAGCAACCACTCCTTGGCTAAAACATACTTTTTGATATTTTTAACTTTGAAGGACAGCTTGAACCATATACACTGACAACATGCTCGGCTGTTGTACGGAAAGCAAGGAGATGAGCCAGTCACTTCATTTTAGAGTCTTTTGATGGTACCACTCAGCTTCCCCTGCCTACTATTATTGAGTCTGATATGATACCTGATGATAGGACAGAAATCCCATCACCAGAAGTTACTTACTACTACCCACATCTGAAGCCAGTCAAAGGTAAAATCCCAGAAATTGATCCAGATGCCAAAATGCTCCTCCTTGGGAGAGACATTCTGTGTGTGCACAAAATCAGAAAACAGCATAATGGTTTCCATAACGAGCCATATGCTCAGTGCTCAACCTTGGTTGGGTGATCGTGGGAGAAGGGTGTCTGGGGGAGGTGCACAAGACAGCTAACATTAGTGTATACAAGACCAACATGCTACCAAATGGACAAGCTTCAATCTTGAGTGCATGTCCAAACAATATGCAAGTCAAAGAAAAGCTTGGTTGTTACACCCCAAACCTAAGTCTCCAAAGCTTTGCACAACACCTGGAAAGTAAGAGAAGTGATTTTGGCAGTCAGGTGTTTCAAAGGACACAACATGACAACGTCCCTGCTATGTCAATCAATGACAGGAGTTTCTTGAAGAGGCTAGAAAAACAAGTCTATAAAGATGGTTGTAACACTTGGGTTGTCCCATTACCTTTTGAGTCACCATGAAACAGCCTTCCCAATAACCAACCTCAAGCCTTAAAGTGTCTTTCATCTCTTTAGAGAACTCTAGAGAAAACCCCCCCACAAATGAGACGACACTTCATTGATTTCATGCAAATTTCATGTTGGATGAAAAACAAGCAGAGCCAGCACTGCCATTAAAAGAAGGTGAGGAAAGGTAGTATCTACCAATATTTGGGGTTTACCATCTACAAAAACCTGATCAGATAAAGGTAGTGTTCAATTAAAGTGCCAAATATAAAGGAATTTCCCTCAGCGATGTACTCCTGAGTGGACCCGACTTGAACAAGACTGTTCTTGGAGTTCTGATCCGCTTCCGCAGAGAACCAATAGCAGTTACAGCGGATGCGCAGAGATGTTCTACTTCTTCAAAGTCTGTGAGGAGCATCGAAACTTTCTGATGTTCTTATAGTATTGAAACACCAATCTACAAAAACCAGTGAAAGAGTTTCGGATGACAGGTCATGTATTTGGCAACAGTTGCCATTTACTGCTTCAGGCGAGCTACTCAGGAAGCAGATGACTCCACTACCAGTGCAAGAGTTCATCACACGCAATTTTTATGTGAACGACAGATGTGAATCTTTTCCTAGTGAAGCGGAAACCATTTGTGTCCTGCGGGCTTCCCAAGCGATGCTAGCTAAATCAAACATTAAGCTTGCATTCATCAGCAGGAGTATCATGCAAGTATTCCCACCCAAAGACCTAGCTAAGGATTTCAAAGATCTGGATTTAGGTGCAGAATCACTACCTTTTCAGAGTAGTCTAGGTCTAATTTGGAATCTTGAGACAGTCAGCTTTACCTTCAATGTTTCAAAGGAGGAGAGGCCGTTGACCAAAAGAGGAATTTTGTCTGTAGTGAACAATTTCTTTGACCCCTTAGGGTTGTAATGCCAGTCACAGTGGCAGGAAGAAACTTGGTGATAAACCTCTCTGTTGAGCAGTTTAGCTGGGACAGACCATTGCCAGCATCAAAACAGGAAAATTGAAAACTCTGGAGAGACTCTATGAAAGACTTAGAACAGCTCCAGATTCCAAGACCTAATGTTCCAGTTTCTGTGTCCACACAGACTCACCACAGAGAGTTGTGTGTTTTTTCAGATGCGTCAGTCATCCCCATTGCCATAGCTACTGTGGCTTACTTGAAGACAATTTCTACAACAGGACAGATCCATGTGGGATTTGTTATGGCAAAGACAAAACTGGCCCCACACCCAGCGCATACAGTGCCCCGCCTTAAGCGTTGCACAGCTGTCTGAGATGGCAGACATCATCCAAGATGAAATGGATATTGACATTCATTCTGTGACGTATTATAGTAATGGTAAAATAGTACTGGGTTATATATATAATACCTCACACAGATTTTATGTCTGTTTCTATCAAATATATTCTATGGATAAAGAAAGTTTGCTTGGAGTTCAAAGGTTTATTACTTTTTCCACTTGGAGATCTTTGACATGTGCAGTCTCCACAATAATCAAGAAGGCGAGAAGTGTTGCAAAGATGCATGGTGGCAACACAGGAAATGAAGATGCACAAGCAGTAACAGTAATCTTTAAACTGAACAACAAGATGCTTTCACAAGGGAGTTTAAGTGTCTTGCCAAAGTGGACCAAATCCCAAAACAAAGTCCAGTTTGAAAGTTGACACCATTTCTGGACAAAGATGGGCTACTGGTGGCTGTATGTCCTAAACTGATTGCTACCTTGCTGGTCAGAAAATATCATGAACAGTCTGCACACCAAGGACACCATTTCACAGAAGGAGCTATTAGATTGGCAGTGAGGGCAAAACACCAGCTGTCTGTTGATCTTCTGTGAATGACCTCCAGCATGCCTTAAATGTATTTAAAAATGCCCTCAAATGAATCCATTTATCCATCCTCCTTCTTAACCACTCATCCAATTCAGGATATCATTCTACTTTTGTATTGTTTGATCGAGAAAAGCTATTTTAAAGTTGCGTGTCACAAACTAGCTGATCTTTTAGTTTTGTCTGTTACACCTAAGACAAAAATGTCAAATATGTTCCAATAACAGGACTTGACTAAAGGTATATTGCAACCTCCTGCATGTATGCATTTACTGTTTTCCTTTTCTTTGTTAGTGTGTGTGTGTGTGTGTGTGTGTGTGTGTGTGTGCGTGTGTGTGCGTGCGTGCGTGCATGATGGAGTGCCAGGCAATGAGTTGATTGGCCATATGTCTGCACAAATGAGCTCTTTATTTAATAAGGCTGGTGATCTAAATTGTCATTACTGTCAACATTTAACTATGGTCCTCCCTACCAGATGGTATTTGGTTATATATCACAGTGATGAGCTCTTTCAGATTACTCATTACATGATAAAGCCATCCGAGATTAGAAAATGCTTCGGCTTTCAGTTGGATTATCTTGAAGTGCTCTTTAGATTTTATTTTCCCCTTAAACTACTCTCGAATCCACATTCAAACATCATTGTGATTTTACAGTTTGTCCTATATTGTAGTAATGTGTCAAGTTCAATTTGCTGGAAGCAAGTTCAACGTGCTTTGTGTGAAGTTTATAGTCTTTATAATTACATCACATGCCATTGTGCACTTTAAACTCAACTTTACATTAGGCTATAACCACAACAGAATTGGATCAGAATTTTGTTTGAACTGGGTTTCATGATATAAGTGGAGTTGGAAAGCCTGACCTTTGAAAACACCTATTTCGTGCTTTTGTGCTATTTAATGTACCTTTACAAGAAACTATTTTCTTTTCATATACAAAGGATAGAAATCTTTAGACAGAGGCTTTCTCTAATGTAGCTCCTGTTTCTGTTGATAATACCTTCCAGAAGTTTAACAAATGAATCCTTTGTGCCTGCATTACCAGAATATCTTGATATATGACAGGATAATGTTTAGTAAACCATAACACTTTTGCTTACTTATTGTGCTTTGTGCTTTACTTATTGTGGTCTTCTTGTTATCTTAATTCAGCTTCATGATTTTCTCTGAACATTATTTCACTGTACTGAGAAGAAAAGCTAGTAACATTTTATATATTTTCTTTTGATAAGTCAAAGTTGAATTGTATTTCCTGTTGCATAAATGCTTAACAAAGCTTGGACTTCTCTGTTGGATATTTTTCCATGTTTTCTGCCATTAAAAAAAAGAAGTCTGGTTTAAACAGGTATAATCAAAGCCCTTGTTCAGTTTTTTAAAACTTTTTATTTGTACAGACCAGTTGCTGATGCTGCACCAATCAGTGCATACTTCTATTGTGACCAGTTGCCTTACATATTACTCAAAGGTTTTGCTTGTGCTGGAAAGTACCTACCCTGACGTAAGAGCTTCAGTTTAGATCACTGCAAAACTTTGATTGTTCCTAGTTCGTGCAGTTCAGCCACGAGGAAAATGGGGAACTTCCTCCAAAAGTTCTAATAACTCTGAAGAGGTTCCTCTGGTCTGAAAGTGCCTGCTGCCACATGATATTAGCACTATACACTCAGGATATATAGTACTTAATCAAAATACTTTTAATGAATGTGGCCCTGTGATGGACTGGCGACCTGTCCATGGTGTACGCTCCCTATCACCTAATGACAGTTGGGATAGCTTGCCATCCCGTGACCCTGAATTGGATAAGCGGAAGAAATTGTATGGATTAATGGATGGAAAGAACCGGTAATTGCGGTTTCTGTGTACTGCATGTGCATGAATTTAGTTATTAAGTTACACTTCACGTTAAATGGAACCACCTCCAGAAGGAAGCAAATGTCTTCATCCAGGATTTTTTTTTCCACCTCCCCCGTAGCTGGAAGTTATTTCATATTACCCAGCATAATTTTCATCATAATGTTGGCTGGCAGCAAGTTCAACTGCTGACAATACAAGACCAGTGATGAAAATGTCAGACGTAGTTTGTTAATGACCGGGTTATTCAAGATGAGCTCAGTATCATGGGAAGGCAATTAAACAGGAGCACGTCTGTCAGCAAAGTCTAACATTTACTTGAACAAGAGGAGAAATTTAGTGGACACTAAGACTAAAATAAACTTTGCCAGACATTTGTATGGATCACGAGAGCGGCAGAATAGTAGGAGGACAGATAGTCTGATAGGCAGAAACTGTGATGGAGTGGCAAGGCAGAGCGGGGATAAAGCCAGTCTATGAGGAGAGAGGAACATTGTAAGAGGGACAAAAGAAAAATGTATGTGTTAGTGTGTGTGTGTGGTGAGCTGTTAAAGTAGAACACAAGGCTTTGCTCTTAGCTGTGGTTGTGTTCCTGTTTGTGTGCGTGCATGCATGCGTTCATATGCGAATGTCGTACGCTGTGCACACACACGCAACAACACTTTTGTTGTTTTTCTTTTAAATCTCCCGACATTAGACATTACACTCTCCGTCGTCTATGTTTATTTTTCCTTTGTACATCTTCATCCTGTTTGTGCTCCCCTGTGCCATCCATTTTAGAAATACTTTTAATCAGTGGTCATGCCATTAAAGCTTCACTCAGTGGAATACGAGAGAACTTCCTTCCTCGCCATTCGGGTAATGCTTTAGCTGCTTATCATGCTACCAAAAGAGTTTATTCTCTGTTTTTTTTTCTTTTTTGTTGTTGTTGTTGTTTTTTTAATTGGATCAATGTGAGGATTTAAAAAGAGATTTAAATAAAAACAAAAACAAAACAAATCCTCGCTGCAAGAGCAAAAGTGAAAGGGGGATATGATATAAAGCATGCCAGAGTACTAACAGAATAAACCACAGAGTGGAAAGGAGTTGTGTCTGAAGTGGAGACATGCTGTGGACTCGGCACATGGCATAGTGTCCTTGTTAATGTAGCATGTTGAAAAAGACACTTTAGAATGGAAAGTGTGTGCTTGCTACTGTAGATGTAAGTTCTATAATTTTGCAATTCAGTTTATCTACTTTCAATTTAATGATCAATTTCTGTTTTTTGTTTGTTTGTTTTGTTTTTTGTCTGTACAGATTTTCCCTTCATTCGCTGAATTTCAGGCTGAAGGCTGAACTTTTTACTTACTCTCAATTCTTTGACTGTCTTCCTTTCTCCCTGCCACCATCCCTGAGTTAGTCTCTCTCCTAATGGGGGTTAAGTGTTCAGGGTAATTGCACCCCTAAATGGAGCCCTCACTACAGCTAGGAGGAAATTTTCACACCATCATTAATGTCCTTTAGTCCTTAACTCACACCGTCGTCTGTCCTCTATTGTTTGAAAGCGAGCCTGTGGGAAATACAGAGGGCTACTTCACAGCTCTGTCTTCACTCACACACTCTCCCATAACTTGAGGTTGTAGGCAAACTTGCTGTGATTTCCTGTATATCACTTTTCTGAAGCTGATGAGTATTTGTGAAATATCCAAAATCACATAAAGAGCTTTTTCATTATCGTTGTTTATAGTGCTTTGAGTGTGACCATGGGAGAGCAAATCTTCATAGCTGTAAGGTGTTCAAGGTGCAACATCAAACAACAGCCCATTCTTTCTGTCCTCTGTGTCTCTGTCTCCTGTTTCTTCGCTCTCATCTGTCATCCCTCCTGTGCTGCCAAAAGACAGCCAGAAGGCAGGGAATAGGAGCAGGGTAATAACAGGGAGGGAGGGAAGGAAAGGAAGATGGAAAGGGACACAGAAAGGGAAGCAGTGTGTACAAATTGTGCAATAGGTGGGAGCTGAGAAAAGTACATGTGAGGGTTTTTCATCTGCTTCGCTGCTGTTTCCACAAATGCCGAATTATAGTAAACAGAACTTGATATATGATTAATATCAGTGTTTTTCTTTCAGGTTGATTTAAGTTTTGGTCTGATCCAGATTTATAGCTCCCCTGTAGGTGTATGTTCAGCTTTTAGACGCTGTAGGTATGTGTTATTTCTGTCCTCTCTTCTGTTGGTCTCTTAAAAGTTTCTATTCACTACACTGCTTTTATACTGTGAAGTCATATAACGATTCTCAGGCAGAAGGCAGATTAAAAACTCTGCATGCTGTTTTGGAGGTTATAACTTGCATTAAAGAAGTTGTAACCATGGCTACTATGTTCCGTGCTTGATGTAGAGTTTGTCACTTGCCAAAGTTTGCAAAGGTTAACATGAAACTCTCTGCAAACATCTGTGTGCAACCTGAATTTTGAGGATACGCACCTGCAACTTCTTCACATGCAACAAATCAGGTGGTCTCCTATTTTTTATTGCAAGTGTTGCTTTGTTTAATAGTACACACGTATAGAGTACATTTGCCCCCAATGGGAATGCTGCTGACATCCCAAGGCCCTCCTCATGCTTTAGGAAAGCAGCAAATTTAACCATATTTTCATGTGAGCTTTTAAGGGTTTATAGTAAGTTTTTCTACAATACTACAATACTATAGGATTCTTTCATTTTTTTGTAAGGTTACACATGAATGGCTTTGTAAAATAGTTCTAACCAAATGCCTGGTTATGCTTTTAGTGTTTTTATTTAGTCTTTTTGTTTTGTTCATATACCTGAAGTGTGCTGCACTCCTGTAAAGAGATTCTGCAGTTATTGGTAGGCACGGCATCCCTTCTATCACTTACTCGCTGTTTCTTTGTCACTTGGTGCTTACTGCCATTCTGCTTCACTTTCTGTTGGTCTTCATTTGCCTTTGTTTTTTACTTCATCTCCTCACTGACTTCCTCTCCTTCTTTCTCCTCTCTAATTCTATTCATGAGAGGTGCACACTCCATCATTCTGCCTCCTTATATCTCTTTCTGTCCTCCTTTTTCTCTATA
>VVHJ01039197.1:0-16355 GCA_015107715.1 Tylochromis polylepis | reverse complement strand
TGGTCACAGAGCAGCTGTATTTGTACTGACATTAGATTACACACAGGTGCACTCTATTTAGTCATTTGCACTCATCAGGCAATGTCTATGGGCAACTGACTGCACTCAGACCAAAGGGGGCTGAATAATTATGCACACCCCACTTTGCAGTTATTTATTTGTAAAAAATGTTTGGAATCATGTATGATTTTCGTTCCACTTCTCACGTGTACACCACTTTGTATTGGTCTTTCACGTGGAATTCCACTAAAACTGATTCATGTTTGTGGCTGTAATGTGACAAAATGTGGAAAAGTTCAAGGGGGCCGAATACTTTTGCAAGCCACTGTATATTTGAAGTGTCTAAAAATAATAACATCCCCTCTAAATATCTTTTGCAAGGCTAAAGGGATTCTCTGTAGTTTTTTTCTTTTCTTTCTATTTTACTGGAGTGGCCCTGAAAGGTAAAATGCACTCGAACAAACCAGCAAATTAAAAAATGCTGCAAACACACACAAAACATAAAGGAAGCTGAATAAAACACAACAGAAGTAGAAAGAAAGAAAGTCTCGCAAAACACAGAAAAACTCTTCTGTATCCGGTACGCTTCCTGTTGGTTGTTTACAGTTAGCTTGTCATTCCTGCAGGTCTTCCGTCACGTTATTCTCTCCCCAAAAACACTTTAGTTGTGGGTTTTTTTGGGAGGTTTTTTGTGAGCAATTTTTCCATTTGACCTCCCAGGACCACCGCATTTTACTCTCCCATGGAACATCTCAAGACTACTTTTAATGTAATCTATTGCTTACTTAATTCTGTCTTGTTAGATAATTCTTGAATATTGCATGATGTGTTGTCAGGTAACAATACGTTAAACCTCACACGTTTTTTTCTACATAATATGCATATAAGTGGAGAATACAAATAACAGTGTAATTGTTCAGTAATAAAGGTAATCTGACTACTAAATTTAATGAGGAAAATACATTGCATTACTGCAATAAAGACAGCAGTGAGAGTGCAGGAACCTTCTGACTCTGGTGACCTCTGGAGATGCTAGACTCTCACAGCTAGCTCTATCTGTAGCAGCTCCAACTTTTTCACACACTGATGATTCAGTATTAATAATGTATTATTTCATAATGCATCAGTCGCAGGAGCTGACTTTTTGCAAAAAAAAAGAAAAAGAAAAAAATACTGTTGATATTTAGGTTTAGTTACTTATACATGTCTGAATGCTTCTTTAGTAAAGTAAGGATTTCAAGTATTTATGTTGGATTTTTATTTAAGTTATAACATGTGGGTCAACCTTACTGCTAAGCCTGAAACTTTGTATTAGTTTGACATTTTTTCCCACAGGAAGTGAAAACAAGTTTAAAGCTGCAGGAAGCTGAGTGCAATGGCTGACCAGTGGGTGGTTATTGCCAGTATCAAGTGAGTCAAGCTTGTTTGTAAAAACCAGCATGAAGCAGCAGGCAGGCTGCTGGCATCCAAACATCGCTCCATTTGGTTGGAATGACGTTAGGAATGCCCCCGTTCTGCTAATATCTCTGCCTTACAATAAATATGGAAGGAAAAAGAAGATTTTAATATGAAATTTTAAATAGCACTTTCCACCAGTATCATTAAAACATGAAATCGGGGAGCATCTCTGGGAAGATTGGCGTTTAGTCCTCCTACAGAAGGCTTAATAACAGGGAGCACTGAAGCTTTTCTTAAGGCTCATCTATGTTTGGGTCCACCACCTCACGTAAACCCTATGCTGATTTTATCTATATGTTATTCGGTTCTTTTTTGGTACGGTATCAAGTCAAAGAAATGCAGCACACATTAATGGTATCTGTGGGCGGCATATTTGTAGGGTTTCATATCATAGTGCTGCTCACTTTTAATGGTTTAAACAAGAGCTTCAGTCTCAACTGGAAGTGTCATTCTCCGTTCTGGGTGCTAATCCTTTTAAGATGTCCTAGTCTCCTCATGGCGCCAATGGACAAACAGAGCACAACTTTAAATACATACAGTGTAACATAAACACATGAGGCGCATATTCATATGCACTAACAGACACACGGGGTTACGACTAAAAAGCTTCACTGTCGCCACCTCGGCAGGTAGTTTACATGACCCTGATAATGCAGCTCAGTGGGGAGGCATCGGGAAGGTTAAGAACAACAGCAACTCATCATTTTCTGATGATAGAGAGCAAGAGTGTTTTAGTGCAGAAAGTGCCTGGTGAGAGAGTGGTTATGAAAGCAGTGCTAAAAGCTGCAATTTGGGCCTGTATTACACAGATTACTGCATCTCGCTACAATCCCCTTTGAAGACAAAGTCAAACTGCATCAACCCCCGTCACATTATTTTATTGTTGTGGCTTTTCCAGACTTATAGACCCGTAGATATACTGCAGTCTGTCTGCTTGCTCAGAAACATAGCAGGAGATTGGAAGAAAGGTAAGAGCAATCTTACCCAGAGTCTTCCCATCAGTTGAAATAAGCCTTCAGTAGGGATCAATGCCACTAAGATGACAGGGCTTTATTTTCACTGATATGACTCACTGAAATGTGACAGCAAAAATCTAGACTGTTTATGTTCTGGGAGCTTTCACATCTACAGTCTTGGTAAGGTGGTGGTGTTTGGGGGGGGGTTACATCTCAGGACATAATAAGAAAATTGTCTTAAACTTAGTCTCAAGTCTTACATTTAGGTCAATAAAGCCAGAGATGCGCATCAACATTTGACATTTTACAGCATGCCATTATTTCTTTAACAGAAACCGAGTCAAACTGCAGAAGCAGGCATGTGAAAAACCAAGTATACCCCATGATTGCCATAAATACCCCAGGAATTTTGGCCCATTTTTCTTTGCAACACCGCTTCAGTTCCTTCAGGATGTGGGCATTTGGCTTTGTGGACATTTGATTATGTACAGCTCTTTTAAGGTCCCACTACAACATTTTAATCAGGTTGAGGTCTGGACCCTGGGCTATTGTGACACATTAACTCTTTCCTTTTTCAGCCATTCTTTTAAACCTTTGCTAGTCTGTTTGGGATCATTGTCCAGTTGCGTGATCTTATTTGCATCACCATCATACCCAACAGTTGGTAGTGTTCTCACTTTTTTCTTTTAACCATTGAGGCCAAGTAGCTCAATCTTTATCTTGTCTGACCATAAAACCTTTATCCAAAAGGCATTTGGCTTGTCCATGTGGGCAGCTGCAAATTTCAGTTGAGCTTGGAGGTGTTTATTTTGGAGCATCAACTTCTTTCTTGGTCGACTCCCTCTCAGTTCATGGCGATGTAAAACTTGCCTTACTGTGAACGGAGATGCTGGTGTTCCAGCAGTTTCCAGTTCATTGCACGATTGAGCCTTGGTGGTTCCTGAGCATCCAATTTCCTCTCTATGTGGGTGAAAGTTTGGGTCTTTGTGGACAAAGTGGTGACACATCCAAATAAAATGGCTCTAGAAGACCTTCCCACCTAGAGTTGACTGAACCTTCCCATTGCACTGAGTATTGGTCAGTCCAATAAATGCCTGCACGCTGGCAAAGAAAAACTACCACGTGTGCTTAATAATGATCACTAAAAAGAATTAATAGGCCTCGGCCTTGTCAAGTTAAAAGATATTGTAGAATCTTCAGCACCACTTAGTAAAAAATATATACATTTTAGCCTGTATGTACAATTTTGACCCTGTGTGGATTCAAGAAAATCCAAATTAAAACACCCAACAGATGCATGCTATCCAATCACTCTACCTGGAAAAACCCCAAATTGCCATGACATTACACAATGAGTGTAACTTCTGACTACCACTGTTGTTACAGACAAAGCATGACAGAAAGAGTTGTGGGCGGGGGTGGGGGGTGGGGTATTATTAGCAGGAAGGAAATGGAGAACCCTGAGATTTAGTTACAAGCAACTTGAGAAGACTGAGAGAGAATGAAGCAGAAAGAAACAAGATATCAGGGTAAAAACAGAGTATGGAGGGTGGAGTGCACTCTGATGGTAGGTTGATTCTTATTCAAGGGAAGGAAATAAATTAAAGTGTGAAAGTTTCATGGCTAGCAAGTAAACTGGAAAGAAAAGGGGAGATAGAAAATTAAAAGATGATAAGCAGAGCAAGAAAAAACAAAGTAGAATATAAAAACAGAGGGTGGAGTGTGCAGTCAGGAGGCAGATGAATGAGTCATAACTCAGCTTCATTAGCGAGTATGTCTCTTGACCTATCGACATCCACATCGCACCATGTAATCTTTGCACATCGATCCACTGACCTCCTGAGCTGCAGTCTTCTTACTGCTCCTCATTGTTTTACCTTCTGCGCTCCTATATATTCGTAAAGCACTCCCATGCCGCCTCTCAGCTGCAACCCCCCTCTTTACCATTAATATTGAACTTCCACAAACAAGTACAAAGGTCAGGATTTGTTTATGCATCCGGCAGGACTGTAGAGCACATCAGCAGGACAGCCAAATGTCAGCCTAAAGATGCTGAAAGTGTAAAATCAAGTTGTACTGTGTCAGAGTGGAAAATGTAAGCCCTCAACTGCCTTTTTGCAAAATCTGGTGATTACATGTTGTTTGGAATTGTGGATGTTGCTCCTATAGCAGGCTTAAAACTCAGTTTTCTTATGAGGGGATCTTTAAAAATCATTCTGCTATCGCCTGTGGCGATACTGCTGTGAGGATTGTGATCAGCTGACGGTTTCTTATAAACCTAATGGAGTTTTTATGAGTAGTTTAATCATTTACAAATGAGCTACAGGTTACTGTCTATGCATCGTTACTATACTGGAATAATTCAAAGAACAGATGCAGTTTGGCGTCTGCAAGTTAAAAACAGATAAGTTAAAGCTTTTGGTTTTTGTGTGTTAATTTGGAAATTTAGGAAATTTAGTAAACATGAAAAAGTTAAAAAAAAAAAAACCCAAACTGGACTCAATTTATTAGAGAGGTAGCGCTGCTACTCTTTGTTGCTGTGTATTTGTGTAAGTGGCCAGTTGTGATATTGCGACAAAAAATAAAGTCCCTGCTGAGAAAGAAAAAAAGTTTTACCTAGAGACCTCAATTACAAAACATCTGTTTAAAAATAAGTATTTCCAGCGTCCATGTTTTCCCCCCCAAAATTCCAAAGTTTGATTTGTCTGACCGCAGGACAGTGGCCCAGAGAGGACGGCAGCGTTTCTGGATCATGTTCACATATGGCTTCTTCTTTACATGGCAGAGCTATAGCCAACACTTGTGGATGACACGGTGACCCATGACAGTGACGGGGGTAGGCAGCGCATTCTGGACGTGCTCCCGAGCCCATGCAGTGATTTCTATGGCAGAATCATCCCTGTTTTTAATGCAGCGCAAACTGACGGCTTAAAAATCACGGGTATCCGGCACTGATTTTCAACCTTGTCCCAGATACTCTGAATCTTGTGATGATATCATGAGCTGTGGGTGATGAGCTATTCAAAGTCTTTACAATTTTACACTGAGGTACATTTTCCTGAAATTATTCCACATGTGTGAATGCATGCTTTTGCAGACTGGTGAACATCTGCCCATCTTTACCTGAGTTCCGCCTCTCTAAGATGCTCTTTTTATAACCAAATTTATTACAAATACAATATGGATTTAAGATATTTTCAAATCACTGCCTTTTATTTTTGTTTGCAACTTGGAATTTAAAAAGATTATTTCCGTGGTGTACCTGAAATAAAGAGAATCAGTTCTTCTGGTGCTCTTCCTTCCTACAATCCAGTAGTAATAAAATGATGCAATGTGGTGTCGTTTGTGGTCAATCGATAGCGTTATACATGCAGTATAATACCATATCACAAACATTTTACATTTTAGGATAATGTCAAAAGTTATTCCTATTGATTAAAAGGAAATGTAAAAATGCTGAGAAAGAACTCAGGTCAGGACTCGGGTTCAGGTCTTACTGAAAGGAGCCTTATAGGATTATGACAATACAGCATTCTTCATGGAGCAGATACGTGAATGCAGTGTTGCCAGGAAAGCATTTTCTGTGGCTATTTTGTACATAAAACAATCTATCCACTTGGATATTACAAAACAAATGTATTATTTAGAGTGCAATATATTTTCCAGATATTGTCATATTTATTTGACAGAGCTACATTAATAATGAATATTGTGATTCATCAGTTAGAAAGGAGGAAAGCTCTCTTTGAAAAGATGGGTAGGCTTTGTTTGTCTGTAAAGAAGACATATCACAGCTGTCTTCTCAGACATCCTGCTCCCTGGAGCATTCTTATTTACGCCGTAGTTTGTTCCCAGCAAGGAACATACGGATTCAGTCTGGCAGAATGGTACTTGTCTACAGCTGAGTGGGAGAATTGTCCTGCTTCTGAATCAATGACCAATTCAATTTCATGCACCATGCTGACATTTAACCAACAGAGCCGGAAAGGTTAATGGAATTCCATATGTACGCACAGACGGCTTGTACAGTGGCTGATTGTATCACACTGCTACTTAGCAGAAAAGCCAAACTAAAGGGAGAAAATCCTCCTCCAGCTAAACCCTATATCAGCATATTCTCACACAAGGCCTGGGATCGGAGTGCATTAGATTAGCGCCTTTGTCTGTTCGTCTGTCAGACACCTACCTTTTCACCCAGTGCTGTCTCTGGCTTTCAAATCTGTCTCTCTGATTGTCATTCTTCTCCTGACTCTCTGTCACTTTTCTGTCCTAGTTCATCACTTTTCTTCACCTTCTGCCTTCAGTGTGTTCTTCTTTTCTGCAGTGTATTTGTCTTCCTTGCCAACTTTTTGTTTGTCTGTCTGCTTGCATATCAGCCCTTTCTTGTGCTCAATCTATCTGTCTGCCACCTCTTTGTGTTTCCCATTCTGTCATATCTGTGCAGCAGCACAGGAAGACATAGCACCCACCCTATTGTAATCTAATCATTCCAGTGACCTCCGCCTTTGCTTTCATCCTCTCAGCTTCTGTTTTACTTCTGCCAAAATTTAAAGTCTCAATAAAGTGACAGAGTTGTTACACCTGGTGTAATTTCAGATCTGGCTGATGAGAATGGCTAAACTCATCATATGGAGATGGAAGCAGTGTTTGCAGCCAAACCCCCAGTCACCATAGTGATGAGAGCAAGGTCCGGGTCCTGACTATTGTAATGCAGCTGGACAGCTTTTACAAAAACATAATTACCCAAACATGAGGGAGGGGTGCACTGCTGCCCTGATCCAACTGACTGGCTGGAGAGTACAGTGGACGAAGCCAGTATGTGAAGAGGCACATCACATCAACACACGGGACACACACAGTAGGGAAGCTGGACTTAGGTGTACATACAGATAGAGGCAGCACATTTCAAAGGTTACACGGAATGAAAAAGGCCAACAAATCAGGGTGCACGCTAAAAAGGAGATTCACAGCATGCGACACGGGACACGGAGCAGGAAATGCATAACACGCAAGAAAGGATTCATAGCAGACAAGCTGATTTACAAGGTACAAGTAGAGATTTACTGCTTGACAGAACAACAAAAATAAGAACAAGGGGAGTGATGCTACTTTTTCTAACACTGACCCAACTGCACTTTGTGCAGCCAGCGACGTATTATTATATCGTTCATCACAACAGGAAAAGCACCCAAGCACTCAAGTACAAGTATAGTTTCATTGCAGTTCACACAAATCTGCCTTTTAATTGATTAGTGTTATACAGTATATAACTTTGGGAAGTTTAAAATTGTTAAAAACTTTAAAAGCTATTAGCAGCTAATCAAAAAACAGATGAGATACATGCCATATGATAGTGGTACAAAAACAAAGATGAGTATTTTTAGATGTGATAATAATAAAGTGTTGTTGCTAATATTTTAGCAAACTGATATGTAAAACTTACAAATTTTACTCCACTGATGCCATTCACATTAACTGTATTCATCACTAGTGGCAACTGATAGTAGGTGCTAACAGTTTAAGGTAATATAAGAACGATAGTGGGCAAATAGAAATGGATTCACTTAAGTTGATGTTCAGCATTTTTTTGTTTTGTTTTGTTTTTAGGCTTAGTGACATTTATAGGTTCCAAATACTTTAATATCACAATCCTTGCACAAGTATTTAAAACACACACACACACACACACACACACACACACACACACACACACACAAAACATACCCTTTCAAGCAGGAACCGTCACAGAAAAAAGTTAGCAATGTGGACTGAAAACGCTTCTGTTACACCACAGTATTAGGCAGAATTGAATTTATTGATTTCTAAATAACATTTCAACTTTACCTCTCTCCTACACTCACTTGCTGTGACTTACTCTCCCACGAATGTGACCTTTGTGTTTCGTTCTCACACCCACACTCTGCTTCTCTCCCCCTCGCTCTTGAAAAATGTGGTAAAATAATTTTAAAAATATAATATGATTAAATTAAGCTTTCATTCCGGTTTGAAACTCCTCAGGATAAAGACTGCAGAGCTAGTTAGTCTGACTTTGACTCTCAGCCACGACAGACTGACTGCCACCTTCAGATGGGTACTCATCCTGGTGTGAAATGGGCGCAGAGCCTAAATTATTATCATTAAGTTCTAACATCATTGGTTCATTATTAGATTCTGATGCATTTCTCGATTACCAAATGTGATTACACTTCACTACAGTCAATGCTGACAATACTTTTGCGTGCAAGGGCAGAAGCACAAGCAATCTGGCCAAACCTTTAGCAAAGTGCATCATACACAGGTGGAGAAATCCAGAGTTCTGGAGCCCCAGTCCTGGTTCTTAGAGCAAATTACTCTTTATATTTATAACAAACATGAGTTAGTGGCTATTAGTTATCATTAACCAGCTGATTGCTCAGCTCTGAGTGGGTTCATAAAGCTTATTGATTAGGGTTTTCAGAACAGTGTTGTTCCTGTTTGCTAGTCAATGTTCACTTATACACAGTAAATGTGCAAAAACGGAGTACAGCTGGCAGGAGTAGAGATGAAGTATCAGATCATTAAATGATATCAATACGAGTGGTTATGCAGTTAAAATCTTATTGATACCCACCCCTACTACAAACATACAATATTATAATCTGCCAGAATGAGATAACAGTTATCACCTTTTCTTTTTTTTTCTCTATAGTTTTCAGTTTAGTAGAAGCCAACTGAAAGGCATTTAAAATTGAGGCACATAATTGGCTAAACCTTGTAAAGCCATGCTGAATTTACTGTTTCAAATTGATGGAACTGCAGCGTGCACTTGGTAAAGGCATTATTTTTATAGTGTCATTAGAGGCAGCAGCTAGCTGATTAATTTAACAAACATTTGTGAAGCATCAGCTTGAGCTGGAAATGCACAGGGCATAACAAACAACCATTCCCTGCCACACCTTTAGAGAGCATAACCAATCCAATCCATCCTTTTTCTGCCACTTAAACGGGTCTGGTTCAGGGTGGCAGACTAAGCAGAGACATCCAGACCCCCAACTCTTCAGCCATCTTCTTAAGCTCTTCGGTTAGGCTGGACAAAAGCCTGACCTAAGAGGCACTAAGGAGGCATTCTAGTCAGCCTCCATTCAATGTGGAGGAATAGCGACTGTACACCGAACCCCTACCAAATCCCTCTCTCTGAGGCTGACCCCAGGGATGCTACAGATCAAGCTAATTTCCGCCATTTATATCTTTCTGTTGCTGTCTCATGGCCAAACGTGAGAGTGGGAACACAAATTGAGAGCTTTGCTTTCACCCTCAGCTCTCTCTTTACCACAATAGACTGGTGCAGCATCCCGTATCACTTCATCAACCCATCCTTCATTCTACTGGTCCACTCTCCCGTAACTCATGAACAGGATCCCAAGATATTTCAACTCCTCCACTTGGGGGAGCAAATCTTTGAGGAACAGGAAGGGGCACGTCACCCTTTTCTGGCTAAGAATGACAGACAAAGACTTGGTGGTGCTAACTGTCATTCTCGCTGCTTCATACTCAACAAGTGCAAACTGGATGTCATGACTTGACAGGACCACATCATCCACAAAGAACAGAGAGGGAATCCCAATGCTGCCAAACCAAAGACCCTCTGCCACGTTTGTTATAGTTATTTAACAATGCACTGAATTTTCATTTAGTGCCACCACTGGGTCACAATTTTAATTTGACTAATTCTTATCTGGAAAATTAATACCACTGCCATGCTATGTTGGTAATTTACCTCACATTTGAACAGTGCAGCAGTTCTTTCTAGCAAGGACTAAAACATCCCGCAGAACATCTGCATCTGTTGTTTTGTGTGTTCTCTGCAAGTGGGATCTATACTTATCAAAGATAGTATTGAAGAGGAGTACTTCCTCTTAGTAAAATCACATCAGAACCAAAAAATATCTAACAGCGTGTTCGATGTTCTCTCAGGTGGACAACATCACATCAGGGTCACATTCACATATTCTCTCAGGTTTGGGGCGGGACTTCCACTATTTGGATCAAGCAACTGTTGCCAGATAAGGTCTGCTACATTTGACTGGTGACTGCTTAGTTGCATCAGCTATGCAACTAAGCATAGTAAATGTAAGTTCAGGAACACAACACTTAAACATCAGCATGCTAGAACTATAATTATGGTTTAGATAAAAGCATGCTGTGCCAAAGTGCTGCATCACACAGTTAGTTAAACTGATCTAAGTAAATGTCTGACATTACATTTGCTGAAGGTGACTGAAGGTGGCCACCCACTCTGAAGTGGAAAGGCGTTTTGGATTTGCGGCCAGTCAGGCGTTGGGCGTTTTATTATTTGCAGAAACGATACTCTATTATTCCAATAAATTCATTAAACAATCATTCCACATTCTAAAATAGGTCTGAAAGGCAGCAGAGATAGCACTGTATCTTTTTAGTGCAAATTTATGACAGTTGCTGAGATAAGAACTGCTATGGTAAGTCTTATCTCAGACCGCAGCTCCCCTTCTGTAAAATGCCACCATGAGTTAGAACATTTTCCTTGTATAGCGTGTCCTGCTTCTTGTCTTTGTCTTACATCAGCTTTGAAATGTTTTGTTCACGTCACTTGTGATTGTTGTATTTATATATACTGCTCAAAAAATTCAAAAAATACAGCAACACTTTGAAAATATATCAGATCTCATAAATCATGCTATCTAGCCTGATGTAGACTGGGTAATGTGTTAGGAATAAAAGGATGCTACGTTGTTTGATGGGAATGAAAATGATGAGCCTACAGAGTGCTGAATTCAAAGACACACCAAGAAACAAAGTGAGGAAATCACGCAGCAGGCTAGTCCATTTTGCTGAAATTTCATTGCAGCAACTCAAAATGGTACTCAGTAGTTTCTATGGTCCCCATGTGCCTGTATATATCTCTGACAACATGTGCGCTCAGCGTCAGGGCGGACGGTGTCTTGGTGGATCTCCTCTTACAGCTGGACCAGAGAATCGCTGAGGTCTGAGGTGGAACCTGGTGATGTCGGATGGACTGAATCACAGCGTCCCAGAGGTGCTCTGCTGGATTTAGGTCTGACAAGTGTGGGGATCAATTAGTGGTATCAGTTCCTTCATCCTCCCTACATACCCCTGCCACATTAGACCAGGAGGAAGCCAGGACCCACTGCACCAGTGTGGGATCTGAGAATGGGTCCAAGGATTTATCCCAATACCTAATGGCAGTCAGGGTGCCGTTGCCTAACCTGTAGATGTCTGTGTGTCACTCCATTGATACGCCTGTAATTTACAGGCAGCGTAACGTTCTCCACAGCTTCTCCACACCTTGCATGTCTATCACATGTGCTCAGGGGGAACCTGTGGAAAATCTGTGAAAATTGGACATTGGGCTCTCAGACCACCCTCATGAAGTCTGTTTCTGATCGTTTGGTCAGAGATTTTCACACCAGTGTCCTGCTGGAGGTTATTTTGTAGACCTGACAGTGCTCATCCTGTTCCTCCTTGCACAGAGGACCAGATACCTGTGCTGATGATGGGTCAAGGACCTTTTACGACCCTATCCAGTTCTCCAGAGTAACTGTCTGTCTTCTGGAGTCTCCTCAGTGCTCTTGACACTGTGTTGGGAGACACAGCAAACCTTCTGACAATGGCATGTATTGATGTGGCATGCTGGAGGAGTTCCAGGTATCACCTCATGTTGCCTGTAGTGACACTGACCCTCGCTAAATGCAAAACTAGCGAAAAAAACCGTCAGAACGGATGAATAGTGGAAAATGTCCGTGGCCTCTATCTGTAAAACCATCCCTGTTTTGGGCGTTGTCTCATTGTTGCTCCTCTAGTGGACCTGTTGTAAATTTCATTAACACCAGAGCAGCTGAAACTGATTAACAACCCCCTCTGCTACTTAACTAATCGATATCCCACAAGTTTAACTGACTGATGCCGTACTCTAATTAAAAAGGGTTCCTTCGATTTTTTTGGAGCAGTGTATGTTATGTTATTAGTACACCTGTTTTTACCTACCATTTCTTGTCAAAATAGCTGCTGTGAATAGGCTCTATATTACTGAGAAATAAGAGTAATAAGTGTTCTGCTTATGCTATAGACATAATTTTGGTGTTCATACCATACGAGGGAGAAAAAAGAATCAAATTCACGTACACCTTCCTGTATTGTGTGTTTATTGTGTACCTCATTTTTGTCTGAGGAATTGCAGTCTCTTGCTACTTCCTGTGCAATGAAACTGTTACACTTAATGGACAATTAAAAAAGGCTAAATCAAGGGTAAATCATGTAAATCAAGACAAAGATCAGCAAGGATCTGCCATAAACACAGTGTCAAATGATACAAAGTTAGTGAAAGAACTCTGACATGAATGTCAACTCATGAGCTCATATCAGCAATAACTATCTAGTTACTTCATCTTCTTCTGTGTGTTATTATTGTGGATGGAAATCTGAGTTAAAGTCTCCCACCTGGAGTGTCAAATAAATAGTACTGGTGTTGGATTAGGGCTAAGCTCACATTAACTGCTAGTTGTAGGTCATTGAGACTGATATCACAATTCAAGTCCACTTTTTTTAGTTTGATTTTTTTTTTTTAAATCTCATGCACTGTTGGAAAACACCAACTGTCTGTGTTATATCAGTTATCTGACAGATAGCTGTGCCAAGTATCACAGCATGAACAATCGAGGAAGCTTATGAGACCCAGTGTACAACAAAAAGAAAGTCACTGACCCAACCTTGAAGGAATCGAGCAGCTGAAACAAAAACTTGGTTGTTCAAGAAGAAAGGATGATGAGGGGGTGCAGCTAGATAAGAACACACAGATGGGGGAGGACAGGGGTCGGAGGGCCCCTCTGTTTTTGGGAGTGCTTTTCTGTTTATACTTTATTCCGTCTGTATCATGTTACAGTTTGGTGCCTATGTCAGGCCCAGAGAGGCTTAACTAAAAGAGTCAAAGAGAGAGAGAGAGGGAGAGGCCCAGCAGGGAATGGTCACAAAAGATTTACTTCACCCCTGTCCAGAAACCAGTTCTTCAAGCAAGAACAATACAACCAGTAGAAAAAGAAACGGAGCGAGATAGGCAGGGCCAGGTTGGGAGGGGGTGCCGGAGGATTGATGACACAGTAAGGAGAAATATATAGAGGAGAAAGAAAGGTAAGGAGTCCCAGAGTTCAGTCTTGGGGGAGGGGGAACAGGATCCTGTGGCTGGTGTTGGCTTCAAAGAGTTTTGAAATTGAAAAGGTGAATTGAGAGCAGGATGGGATGAGATGGAGGGAGTGAAGGAGGGAAGCCAAAAAGAGAGAAGATGGGAAGAAAGGGAGAGACAAAGAAGAGGGAAGAAAGGTGAGGTTCCCCAAGGAGGACTTCTGCATATGAATGTGAAATTGGAAACAGAGTGGCAGGTCACTGCTCAGCACTGGAGCTAATGCTACTATCTCACTATGAGAGTGATCTCTTTTCTCCTTCTCTTCTCCTCCACCTCCTCCTCCTCCTCCTCCACTGTGTTCTGAGCAGTGCAGATGGTGCAGTGTTCGCCTGCAGATATTAAGTAGCCCAGGAGACCAAGAGTGTGAGCATGTACTCTATTCTCTGGTACCTTTACAGCCATTCAGCAGCACACTCGTATTCACCAGAGAGCCAAGCATGCAGACTGCGTGCATCACTCAGACTGCTTGGGGGATAAATCCTATGATCTCCACTGTTTTGCACACAGAATGAACATATGCTGCTTTACAAGTATTGGAAGACAAACACACGTACACTAGAGTATACTGACATTCTCTTACACACAAGCTTGCAAAAAGGCGCTGGAGTCTCGTGCCTCTCTTGGTAACGTGCAATTATGTGGCTATGATGTCACTGATTTTCTGCACTGGTTGGAAGCTGCGCAATGTCGAGCAATTAGAGAGCACTGGAAAGTGCCTTGCTGTGTGGAATATTAATGTGCTCATTTGAGCAGTGGCAAAAAGGGAAATATTTTCCGTACAACTTCCCCCTCCCGCTAATGTTTACCTTCACCGAGTTGAGTCTGAAGGAAAGCTGACTGACTGAGTGTTTTGCAGGCTGACTCAGCCCTGATGGACATGTCAGATCCAGGTTAGCTGGCTGACAGGCCAATGGACCGGCCCTGGGGCCTTGACTGGATGGAGAGGAAAAGGAGGAAAAGAAAATAAACAATGGAGGAAGAAAAGGAATGATAGGCCTGTCCGTGGTGAAAGGCATTGATGGGTTTCATTCCGAATAAGATATCCACTGCTTAGAAAAAAGTGACAGCTGCGCTTTCAGAATGATTGATAGTGCAAAGAAAAAGTGAATAATTGGATTTTACAAAGGGTAGAAGCTAAATACAATTCATAGTGTGTAACACTAAATGAGTGTATGAGCTGTGTTTCATCATTAAAGCATATCATTAATGTAAAATGTGGATTATTTTATTGTTTAAATATAATGCCAATGAAAAAATGTTCTAGTAAATTTAGTAGTGTTGATTTTACTAGCAAAATGCATATTTGTAATTAAAATGAATAAACTAATCATAGTTAATCGTGACACACAAGTATGCACTGCATATTTTTGAATTTGGATGTGGTTGCATAGTTTTCAAAAAAACAAAAAAAACCAAACCAAAAAACAAACACACTTAATTATAAAAAGTAATTGAAAGAGCCAGAGACTTTGTACTGTGCACTTGCAGCAAGTGGAAAATGTGGCCAAACCTAATGGAGCAGTGGCCGAGATAGGCTATAAATTTCTAGTACAAGCTCCAAAATCAACATGCAGCAAACTCCAGAACTGCTGAATACTACAGTATACTCCACTCAGTTCAACTTAGTACCTTCTTTTATTAGTTCCAGGTAAACACAAGGCCCAAAACATTTTGCCCCTCCATACAATCATTATCCCCGAAAACGGAAATACAATCTGAGAGATCGTGTGTATTAGAGTATTATAGGCACTTTATGCTTAACCTGGTTTTAACTAATTGCATCCAGTAAAATAAAAAAAGAGCAATACTTTGCATGCTATTCATGTATGCAGGGTTGGAGGAAAAAGTCAGGATGTTGAGCCAGAGGAAAGACTGACTGAGATGAGCTTCTGAATGAAATGAAACATGATATCTTTATACAAATTGGCATGAAATTTGCCTGGAGACTCTGCAGTGATTTGACAAATAACAGAGTGTTTTTATCCCAGTCAGTGTTTGTTGTAACTTGATTGCAATTTCAAGCAAGTTTAGATCTTGTACCTTCCACATTTTCCCAAACTGCCATCCATCATTTTATTTTTCAGTCTACATATCACAGCCCAGTGGCATGCATGTCTGACTGCAGCTGAACCAGGGTTTTAGTTTAGCTATTTTCATACATATGAAAATGCATACTTTAATTCACAATACCACAGAGATGGTTTTTCGCAAAAACTGCAACAGTAATCACAGACAATATGGACCTAAAGATGGCTGTAGCAATATAATGAAGTCCCATTATTAAAGCCTTGGGCTGAGCATTTTCACCGTCCCAGCCGAGCTTTTTGCAGAGAAGCCCTAAGACTAGTTCAGTCCACTGAATGAGGGCAATAGTAATTATCAAAAAGGAGACAGACTCAATGTGCAAAAAAAAAATCACAAAATATTCAATTCAGTTCAGTTCCATTTTATTTTATTTATATAGCACCAAATCACAACAACAGTCACCTCAAGGTGCTTTATACTGTAAGGTACAAGAAAACCCTACAATAACACAAAGAAAACTCCAACACTTAGATGACCCCCTATGAGCAAGCACTTGGTGACAGCAGGAAGGAAAAACTCCCTTTTAACAGGAAGAAACCTCCGGGAGAACCAGGCTGAGGGAGGGGCAGCCAAATGCCATGACCGGTTGGGAGGGAGGGGAGGGAGACGAGACAAAGACACTCTGTGAAACCAGAGATTAATAA
>VVHJ01039192.1:3444-15159 GCA_015107715.1 Tylochromis polylepis | reverse complement strand
CTGACATAAGCATGCTATCACAAATCACCTAGGTGCCATCAACAGGGACTATGCATACATATCACATAATCTAAACACACATTAATGCAGGCACATTAGCACACTAGCAGAAGCAGCAGCAAGGTCAGATTCAGGACAACGTGTCTTTAGTGAGCCTAACAAACAGCAAGAAACAGATGTCTGAAGTACAGCTTAATGTCCAAGTTTAAAACTGAGTGAACAGTGACAAAGCTGACGCATACATGGCTAAATGACAAAAGATTAAGATTAACACTGCTGCATAGACAGTTTTTTGTCTTGAATGAATAGAGTGTTTGTTACGAATGGACCTTATGTAGCCTGAGATATAGTTGCCTGTGGATTTCTACACACAAAGATGAATAAATAAAATAAAATAAAATAAAATTCTCCATTTCTCAGACAATCCTGTATCTTTTGCTCTTTCTGGATCAATGTATTTTTTCACATGTGGTTAAGTGGATTACCCACAACATTGAAAAAGAAATTTGTGGGTAATCCATCAAACTGAAGCCCCTTTGCATACAGTAACATATCAAACCTAATAACCAATACTTTTAATAAACTAAATCAAGACAAAAGGGAATTTTATTTGACATTAATCAGAAATGGCAACGCATTATTTCTCCAATAAGTATGAAGACTGACAAAGGCATGAAAATATAAGTGCACAAAACACATTTCAGCCCACACAAAGATTTAAATCACAAAGAGATTGGATGATGATTAAAAAGAATATTTTACCCTCCATTCACCCCCACAAACTTCAGGTTTTTCTTGGCTCCCTTGTTCCCCTGCTTGCCTGCTGTACCATTTTTCTTCATGATGGATTTGAGACCTAGTGAAGAGGAGGACAGAGGGAGAGGCAGAGGGGAACATGAAAAATAAAAATGAGGAAAGTAAATATTAATTAGGTTTCTGTGGAATTTGGGTGTGTGCATGCGTATTTTGTGCGTGTGTTCAAGTTCAAGTGATTTGAAACATCCTCACAACTAAACAGTGTGATGTTAGTCAGGACCTCACAGTGTCTTAGTGTTTTAAGATCTGTCACCTTTACAGGCTTATGGTTAGAATAAATATAACCCCCGTAACATCAGAGATGCAGGTTTTTGAGCTAAGTACTGATAACGAGCCCAAAGGTCCATTTCTTCTTTAGTATGGAGGACGCGCCATCCATGTTTTCCAAAAAGAATTTCACATTTTAAATCATTTGACCACAGAACAGTTTTCCACTTTTCCTCAGCACATTTTAAATGACCTTTGGCTCTGAGAAGATGGTGACGTTTCTGGTTCATGTTCACATATTGCTTAAGTTTTAACCTACATTTGTGTATGGCTTCGTGAACTGTGTTCACAAAGATTTCTGAAAGCGTCCCTGAGCCCATGAGTTCCATGACAGAATCATGCCTGTTTTTAAAGGACTGCCACCTGAGGGCCCAAAGATCACAAGCATCAAGCAACCAATATTTTGAGCCTTGTCCCTTGCGCACAGAGATTTCTCCAAATTTGCTGAATCTTTTGATAATATTATGTACCGTAGATGATGTCTCTGCAATTTAACATTGAGGAACATTATTCTGAAATCGTTTCCCGATTTGTAGATGCAATTTTTTTGCAGACTGGTAAAACGTTGCCTCTCTGAGATGCTCTTTTTATACCCAATCATGTTACGGACATGGTTATTATAAACTTTAGTCCCAAAATGCTCCTCCAGCTGTTTCTTTTTAGTACCGCTTACTTTTCCAGCCATTTGTTGCTCCCATCTCAACTCTTTTGACACGTTACTGCTATCAAATTCAAAATGAGCTAATCATTTCTCATGAAATCATACAATGTCTTATTTTAAACATTTAATATGTTATCTACATTCCATTATGAATAAAATCCAGGTTGATGAGATCTGCAAATCATTGCATGTTGTTTATATTTACATTTACACAGAGTTCCAAGTTTTTTGGAATTGGAGTTGTTATTGACTTTTATCTCATTAGCTCACAGACAACAACAATTTGCAAAATTGCAAAAAATGACAACAATTAAGATCGCTGAACTGAAATCTAAAGCACATTGTGACGGACCCAAGGCAGACCCCACGACACGCTCATGTTTTCCCACATACTTTTATTAACACACTCCACATGATAACACACGGTTGCTGTACACAAACCCCACGGCTGCAGCTCTCCCGCTGCCAGCCGCCCACAGCATCAACAACAACCCCAACACAATAATCAGGACCCTTTAAGGCTGGCGAGGCGTGATTGCCGATGCCGCGCAGGTGAAGCCATCTCCACCGCACGGCACCGCGGCCACGCCCCGCCACACACATATTTCAGTTTTTAATAGATTTAACTTTCCAAGTACACACGAGGGCCTCGAAGTATTCTACATGGAAATATATACAGGTCAAGACTATACACCTTATTGACAACGTCCAACATTGACTCTGTCAGGCCCATTTATGTATGTAACTGCACAGGAATTGATTCTGTGTGGGCTCTTATGCTGACTCCCCTTGGCTGTGAGCCCAGTATAGCTGTCTTAGTTGTGCGTGACAGCAGACATGGTGCAGAGTATCTGTAATGTTTTATGCAAGGACATAAGACCGTAGCTTTGAGCCAAAAAACACCAGTTTAAAAAAAATTCCCAGGGACCACAGTCTAAGAAGAATGACCTCCCAGGAGACAGCAACATGGAGAGGAGGGTTAGAAACATACTGGAAATTTGAAAATATCTTTTTGCTAATTCCTAATAAATAAATTATTTGTGTGATTTAACCCTCCTTCACTTTGTCCGAGATATTTCTCTCATTTTTGCACATCTCCAAAGTTTCACGCAAGGCACAGAATGACTAGAATGAGTGAACTTCTCAATGCAGCAGTAGGCATTTCTTTTTTAATACACACAGAAGATGATAAAAAAAAAAAGGCCAGACTGGGAAACTGCATGTCAGCCATAGGCACCTCACAAACGGTCTGACATACACACATCTCAAACCCGATTTAAAAACACTCTTGTACCACACTGTGCTCCCGGCACTGAACTTTAGGTGAACTTTGAAAATAAAATATGTGTGTCATAGTCGAGTGAGTGTGTACCATGACCAGAAACAGGAGAGAAATATCAGGGGGAGGAAAGAGAGAGGCATCATCTGTTTGATATATGTGTGAGGACCAGTGCTTAAGGATGCATTTGACTGTGTAGTGTAAACAGATGCTTAACCACACGTGTGAACTTCGCCGTATGATTCTGTCTTTGCATATATTGTGGGGAACAAGAAATGTGTAGGTATGCTCTTGAAGGTCACTGAACCATGTCATTTTGACAGTTTTTAGTAATGTGTGTTTTTTTTCCTTTCTTGTATATGACAGAAAAAAATGCCTGTTCTCAGCTCCCCATCCCTCACCCCTCCTCCACTCTACACTTCAGAGTAAAACTGACATTTACTGTAGCAACAGTGCTCAGTGTGTTTTGTGCTCTGCGTAATATTAAGAATGCCTGTGCTCTCCAGAAAGAAAAGGCACATCAATTTCAAGATATTAACCTTAAAATAAGTTAAGCAATGTCATTTATTTCTATCACAATCCTAGTACGGCATCTAATCTAATGACTAAGGCACACTAAAACTTCTGTAGTACTATTACAGTACTATTCATAGAAGCAGGAGAAGTGATAATTTGACAGCATATCAACTTGAGTATAATGTTCCCAGTAATTGAATGGGAGCAGTGTGGTTTCAAGTTGCAATGAAAAAAATCTGTGCTGTGAACACACCATTTGTAAGAGTTTGCTGGTATGCAGGGCTAGATCTGCGCCTATACAAGTGAAACCATGGATGTTTGTCTAACCACATTGAAGATGTTTGGCTGTTTCTGTTGGAGTTATTTTAAGGGAGAGAAGTAAGAGTGGGAAGCCAGAGTTTCAGGCTAATGAGCTGTACACATTTATAATACTTCATGACGATTAGAGATCATAAGGGACATGTTGTAATTAAGTGGCATGGCTAATACATCATTATGCTTCTTGAAGGAATCCATTCAGTGACTATCAGAGAGAAATGGCTTCAGCTAAGACAAATAGGTGAGCAGCTATCAGACAGACAGTTGAACCACGGGCCTACCTTGTTCTTGCTGTTTGCTGGCAGCAGCCGCTTTCTGGCTTGGGGAGTAGAAGGCAGAGAGGACACTGAGGGAGCTGACCAGTTGGCTCTGAATGGAGCTCATTTTGGAAGGACCAGGTTTCCCTGCTGGTTTCCCTGTTGCTGCTGCTGCTGGGGCTGCTTTCCCCACTGGCTTGGCTGACGTTGCCTTTACAGCCTCCACTCTTTTCCCTGTCGTCTTTTTCTGTGAGCTAGCACTCTCCTGCTGACTGGCTGTTTGCTGAGCACCAGAGCTGCTTCCAAGATGTGCCCACTGCTCTCCTAGCAGCCCTGTTATCCGAGTTACAACTTGACCCAAAGCTGCAGGCGATGTTGGTGACTCACTGGAGCCTCTTCGAGGAGGCTGGGCCTCCCCGGTGTCGCGACGTGAACCCTGGGCTTCGCTTGAGCCACGGCGCTGAGCTGCTTCACTGGAGCCTCGGCGCAGTGACTGTGTCTCACTGGCATCTTTCTGAGGGGCCTGAGCCTCACTGGAGCTTCTACGTGAACCCTGAGGTTGAGTTTGAGCATCACTTGACGCTTGGCGAGGTGGGTGGATCTGGGCTTCTCCCGATCCACGTCTAGGAGTGTGTGATGCACCAGACACCCTCTGCGGTGTTTTCAGCTCTTTTGAGTCATGCCGAGGTGCAGAAGTTTGAGACTGGGGTTGAATTGATTTAGGCCTGACTTGGACTTCACTAGAGCCTGGAGACATGCTCTGAGTCTCAGAGTGAAGCTGAGATTCAGATCGCTTCTCTCCAGACTCTCCAGGAGGTTTCTTTGCTATAGTGTGGTCCTCAACCTGAGGCACAGACGGTGTTTGATGTTTTACCTGTGTTTCAGAGAGCTGTTCTGGGGACCGAGCTTCAATCTGAGGAGCACTCTGTTCCTGCACCTGGGGCTGGGTTTTCGTCTGTGGCTGGGTCTGAGTTTCACTGGATCCCCTACGAGGACGCACAGGCACCACCTGAAGTTGAGGAGGTGACAGCTGCGCTTGCTCCAATGAGGGTTTCCTCCCTCTTTGTGGTCTTACAGGAGCTGCTGTCTTCTCAGCTGAATCCTCAGCAGTTACTGCAATAGTGTCAGCTGCTATGGTTTCTTTGACTGCTGCAGACATAACTTCTCCGGCTCCTGTTTCTGTCTTCTCTGTAGTCTCCCGGGCAGCTGGTCTTGTTTCAACAACTTCTGTAATTTCTTTTGTTATGGAGTCATCTTGTTCAGAACTCACGATAATCTTATTTTCTCCCGCTTTAGCAGCCAAACTAGCGAACTCTTCATCCTTCCTAACAACATCTAAAGTTTTTATGCTTTCTACAGCTGCAGCTGAGCTCTCTGTTAAAACCTCAGCAACTAAACGTTCACTCTCTCTTTGAATTCTTTCGTATGTTTCCCTGTCTTCTGTTCTTTCACTCACCACTACTCCGTCTCTTTGGCTGCCTGCGTTCTCACTCACTTGACTCTCTGCTTCTACACCTCTGGCTGGGTTGTTGTCATGACGTCTCTCCATCTCTGTCTCAGTCTGCTGGTCTGCTCTCTGGGCTACCTCTGTCTCTGTCACTCTGTCGACAGTGCCCACCCTTTCAGTCTCTGTCCCTCTGTCCACACTGCTGGCCCTCGGTCTCTGAGGATGGTCCGTCACCATCTCGCCTTCTGTTTCTGTGTCTTGGTTTACCCTTTCGGCCACGGGGGTCTCGGTCATCTGATCCTGGGTGATGATGCTCTCGGTTAGTGTGCCCTGTTCCATGCTGTTGGCTCTGGGCCTCGGTGGACTTGCCGCTGTTATCTCCACCTCCATCTCTGTGTCCTGGTCATGCGTGTCAGCTTTTCTAGTCACTGGTCCTTGATCTGTACTTTTAGTCTGTTGTTTTGGTATGCACACTTCAATGCAGATTTTATCAGTGTCTGTCCCCTGATCTACAGTTCCAGGTGATTCTGTCTCTGTTTCTTGGTTGGTAAAATCTATCTTTTCTGTCACTGTCCCTGTGTCAATGCTCTCTCTTCTTGGACGTTCATGTGCGGTACAAACCTCCACTCTCGTTCCCTCACTCAATTGTAGTATTCTCTCCTCTTTTAGCTTGTTCTCCTCTATTTGCTGTTTCAAAAGAGCATTAGTTCTCTCTAGCTCCTGGCTAGCCTGAATAAGTTTATCCTCTAGTACCGTTAGCTTCTCCTGCAACTTCTGCATACCATCTGGATCCTTAGGTTTTCCTTGTTTTGCTGCAGTCTCTGTTTCTTTTAAAGCCACTGTGATAGATAGTAATTCCTCCCCTGAAATGTCCCGTGCTAGTTTTTGCACTGTCTGTCCCAGTGGACTCTCTGTTTCTTTTTGTTTGTCAGGTATTTCCAGCTGCAGTGATTGTCTCTCCAGTTCCTGTGCTGATGACACACTACTTTCTCCTTGTGCCGAGATTTCTACTTCTGATAGTAGCGCGTCAGTTTTCTCTGTCCCACCTTGTTTCTCCTTCCCTGTAGCTTGCTTTGATGGCCCAAGACTTGAATCTTCCAAACCTCCAGTGAGTTGAGTCTTTAGGGCTAACTTGATCTCCCCTGAAGGTCTCTGTCCTTGTGATTGATTATTTGTCCTAGGATCATAACCTGTTGGTACTGTAGTGGATGATTTGGAAGCCTGGGCCTTGGCTTGTGCTTGTAGCTGAAGAAGCAGCTGCTCTCGCTCCTCCCTCAAAGAGCAAATCTGAGCTTTCAGTTCTGGGATGGTTTTGACCTGTTCTTCTAGCTCTCTGACCCGCTTCAGTGCAACAGTAATCTGCTGGTGAAGACCTGCCCGATCTTGGGGAACACAGCGTCTTTCTGTTATGTCTGGTGAAGCCCGGAACATGTTCTCTGTTGAGCCGTTTTCTGGTGTTCCCACGGTACGGTCAGGACTGCTTGAATCTGAACTCTTACGCTGCTGCAGAGTAATGGGCATGCTTGATGCTCTGAGCAGATTTGGACGACTCTGAATCTGAATCCCCCCAGTTTTGTCTTCAACACCGCGAGCCCCCGCGCCTACTTCATCTTTGGGTTTAGTTGAAACATAGCCAGTTCCTTGACTGGTGGTCACCCTGCTGCTCTGGCTGGAAATCACGCCTTCATTTGCTCGGAAGTCAAAGATCTGTTGGACCTCTGTCAATCGTGATTTAGGCTTGGGACCCAGGGTAGACGTCCCAGACCAAGTACTGTCCTTTTCCTTTGGGGGAGGCCTTACTCCATGCCCAGGAAGGCTAAAATTTCTAGGCAGAGTGCTGAATTTAGGTGGGCCCTTTACCCTGCGCTGAATGTGGACCCTTTTGATTGTGTTGCCTTTTTCAATATCATCAACATACTTGAGGAAATCAAGATCCAGGTGGAAGCCATAGGGAGTCTCCACTGAGTAGGGCAGCTGCTTCCTTTGAACACCACCCTCACTGCCCTTGGACTGAAAGCCATTGGCTGTGAAGAATTAACATTAAAGGATTAATTAATGAAATAAGTCATTAGTTGGTGCTTATTGGCATACTTCAGTGACTAGTAATACTGTAGTAGCTCATATGAAACAATAAAACATGTGCCATTAGTTTACAATAAGAACATGAACCAAATCACACATCATCAGCGTTATTAATTCTTTTCACCGCCTCATGCAAGCAGGCTATACTGTGCTGAACACACAGTGCTTCATTATGTAAAACCTGATCACTTACTGGGAAGTAATTATCATGCAGTGATTGCGCCAAAACAAACTAATCAGCATGTAAAATGCTGCTCATGCTGTGTCAACTTATGAATGCAGTATGAGACAGGGGGTGGTTATCACCTGAAAGAAATAAGCCCATAGCTGTTTTTGGCCAAATGAAAGGAACAGCAAGATAAAAATGTCACTAGATTATATATTGGTAAAAAACAACAAAAAAAAAAAAAAACAGACTGACTTTTTATGCTTCTCACAGTTGTTAAAAAAGGTTGCTGCACACGTTAGAAGCAAAGGGGATTGTTTGTTTAAATACAGGCTTGGCAACACTCACCACTTTTCTTGTCCATCATGGGAGGCAGAGTTCACAGTCATCTACTTGTGTTTGCTAGAGTAGGAGCTAGCAGCCTGGAAAAAAAAGAAAAAAAAAGAAAAAAAATAGAAATAAGAGAGAAACATGAGAAACTGAAATACCACCCACTGTTATTATGCAAACAGAACACAATTCCACAAGAGTAAAATTTATGGCATTTACATCATGCCTGTGTATTTTTTTTCAATATCAGGAAAATGACAGTTCTGTTAAAGCAAACAAAATAAAACAAGCCAAAAACATGTGATCCCTACAGATAAAGGTCCAGAAAATGTTTCACAGTGAAGTTCAAGTTATTGCTTTCCAAGATTCTCATAATATGTTTGTGGCGGGGTGTGGTCCCTGGCGCGGCTGCAAGGGAGGAGTGTGGCAGTGAGCTCGGTGGGCGGGGTTCAGCAGGTGCTGGCTGTCAGGGGCTGATGGACTGTGTGTGGTTTTATTTCAACAGTGAGAAGGAGGAAGGGAGGAGGTCGGAGGAGACGTGAGAGAGAGCCTGAGCGTCGGAGTTTAAAGATCAACCTACTGTGTGTGTACAGTGAAAAATAAAAACGAGAGTCACAAGCAATACCCGTGTGCATGTCGTGGGGAGACCGGACGCGCTACAATGTTTTCACTGATTTAGGGAAGCCACCAAAATAACACAAAATGATTTCTTAGAGACACAGCATTTGGTTGGTTTTACATGAACCTAACTTGGCAGACTCTGGCTCTCTACAGTGTACCTGTTGTCCTGTCTTCCTCCTCTCACCCTTAAGTGTTGGATGACTGCCACTCCCTGAGCCTGATTATGTTGAAGGTTTCTTGTTGTTGAAAGGGAGTTTTTCCTTTCCACAGTCACCAGGTGCTCGCTCATAGGGGATCATCTGAATGTTGGGGTTTCTCTCTATTATTGCAGGGTCTTTACCTTAAAATATAAAGTGCCTTGAAGCAACTGATTTGGTGCTATATAAATAAAACTGAATTGAACTACTGTGTCTCATTAGTTTATTTTTTGCTAGGAAAATGATAAATGGATGCAGTAAGTTACTAACACATTGTATGTTTAAAAATAAATATGCAATCATATATTGTACAGTCTTGGGTACCCCACTGAAGACAAAAAACATTTGGGTCTGAAAAAGCAAAAATTAGTAGCACATTGCAGTTAATTGCAGTGCCGCTATGCCCATTAGCTTAAATTCGCCTTTTGTCAACCTCTAGGAGCCACTTAGGTCAGCACAACCGTGGACAAGCTCACAAATGTTTGCATAATTTGTTCCACACGGAGAAGCCAAGAAACCACACCTGCTATGATTTTTGTTTTTTACAATTAGTTTATTGCATAGTAGACCTAAGTGAGAGTGAAAACAATTCAGAATGTGGAGTCAAAACTTTTAATGGCTTAAAGCTTCCTAATAAAATATCCAGTACTCTGGGATATATAAAAATGCCGGCAATTTGCCCAACTTCAAGTGAGTTGCACAGTTCAAATCCATATTAAATGAACACTTAAACGCTTGCAGCCAAATATCAGCTCTAAGGCTATTTAGAAAATAGGCACACATTATTCACGCAATTTCCATGCAAATTTATGGCACTGCAGAGAATACCTGCTACATATGAGACATATAGCACATAAGTGCCTGAGGCTGTGCTTTAATAAGCACTGGAGTTCAAACGTCGTCAACTGAGGTAGCTTAAGAGGCTTAAATTAGCATTTTCATTATTTTTAGGAGGTCCACAACATTATATGTAGTATATGTATTAGAGCGAATACTACAGATGAGTGCTTTACACCCCTCACTGAGGCACTATATTCTATTATACCCCTGGACCTCGGTTTCAAGTCACTGCAGACAGCTGATTCAACGGATACAACGGTGCAACAGTGAATGCAGTTTATCTTGTTTTGATGTTATATTTAGACTCAAAGAAGATAAAAGTCTGGTGGGAATATGGAAACGCCGTCTTTTAAGACGTAGTTTTCCCATTTGTGATGACTTCTTTATTGTGTGGATGAGAAGGCGCAATATTGAAAAAAAAAGAAAAAAAGTCACCCGCATAAAGAATCTCAGTACTGACTAACCAGTTGTCATTTTGTTGTAGGAGCAATTCAAATGATCACATTTTCACACAGCAGCACTTATTTTCATTTTAACCGTGTGCCAAATTAAATCAAATGTTTGCAACACAAAGTGCTACGATTATTTTGAAGTAAGTGCATGGTCTAGTGTGTGGGGAAAAATGTGTCATGCAGTGCTGAAGGAGGACATACTGCAAGGCAAGCATTACATGAGATGGCAATATAATCAATCAAAATGACAGCCAGTCCACCCAGGGACCTAAACAGGAGCTGTGACAAGCTCTGTTTGGCCTTCTGTCCCCTCCTGTGCAGACTGAGCCTTAATAATGAAAAGAAGAGGTGACCTAGAGCAAAGTTGTTGTCTCAGTTACAGATGAACAGATAAACACAGACACACAAAGAGAAACACCAATCATCTGACTGACAGTCGCTGCACACGATCTGACAGGGCGATGGCTACCATGGCAACCATTACAAATCCACTATTTCTGTGTGTCCCAGGAGTGAGACAAGAGCACAGGCATTCCTGACTCCTTGTGACGCTCAATGCGGCTACAATCACCTCGCTGTCCATAAGGCTTAATTAGCTGATTCGGGAGCAAAAGAATGGTGCTGGTAATTGCAGAGTGAAGTACAGGCACATCCCAGTGGCAATTATACACAGTGGGCAGGCAACAAAACCCGCCTTAATTAGATCATTACCGGAAGACAGAGGTAGAGTGGAAAAAATGGAGGAGGGACAAAAAGTGGAAGAAGAAGGGAAGGGAAGAAAAATAAAAACTTCAAAATGTCAGACAGGTTTGACAAGATTGGATGAGGAAGGCAGATGTGGAAAAAAAAGGAGTTGAAAGAACTGCTATGGTTTTCCCAAAATGAGACACATTCTACCTGACCTTCCCCACAGTGGAGTTGACAGGACTTTTTTTAAAGTTTCCTCTTTTAATTAAAGTCATTCCTAATGTGTGTGTGTGTGTGTGGTTAATGAAGGTCTCAGAGCAACAGAAGGATCGTGTTACATTAAGCAGTGTACTGTGGATGATTAGCATAAATGATAAGACATAACAATCAGTCTATAGTATTAAATGCATATGTTTCTAAATTGCAGGCACTGTTATTTCAGCATAACTAGAAGATTACCCAGGTTAGACTAGTAATTAAATATTGAAAGCCCATGGTGACACTGATGATGCACAATACACGCTGGATTATAGTCATAATGAGTATGAGCTGAAAGCTCCAAAAGGCTATGCTAATCCAAATTGAAAGTATTTGCTAGAGGCCACACAAAGCTAAAAGGAGGCCACGGGTGTGAGTGTTCAAAACTGTTTGTGTGTGTCAGCACCGATTTAGTCACTCTCTTTGTCAGTGTTTATTTATGTGTGTGTGTGTGTGTGTGTGTGTGTGTGTGTGTGTGTGTGTGTGTGTGTGTGTGTGTGTGTGTGTGTGCGCGCGCTGCG